>JAFIRS010004363.1:0-90034 GCA_018342105.1 Gonioctena quinquepunctata
CTGGTGCCATAAAGCGTTAAAGACTGTGGGGATAACTTGAGTGGTTCAGGCTTTCTAAGTAATTTCTGAGTAGCGTGTCCTTATAACATTTGATGATATGGCTGGTTAATTTTCTCGATGGATTGCTCATAAGGGTCCCTACGTATGAGCCTGGCCTGCAGAGATTACATATTACTTGACATGGAGAAGCCAGTTTCATCTTGAGTCTACGTTATTCAGGAGTGACAGCCGTAGTAGACATACTTCAGGTAGTCGAGTGTTTTCTATATTGTTCAAACTAGCAAGCCAAGAGAGGGCTGCTCTCATGAAAATATTTTGACAGTTCTAACAACCATTCAAATTTTGTCATTTTGTGTCATATGAAACAATTTCACCCAATCATGTCAACATTACACTGAAAATTGCATTCAGTGCAATTTTCAATCACTATGACAACACGATTGAGTTTGACAACTTTTTCCAAATAAATTTCAAAATGTCACGTTCTGGCAATGCGAATGTTCAAAGTATTAATGCGCTAATCAGAGAAAAAATTCCCAGGAATACAACCTACCCTCGCAAATATATTTGGGAAATATTTATGGAATTTTACTGCGAACGAGAATATCAATTGAATGAACAAGAAGCTTAGAAGAATTAGCGTTGATACTGAAAGATTGGGCGGTCAATATGAGAAAGAAAGACGAGACCAAATTTGAAGAAGCAACGGTAAAGACAATGTGGAAAGTTTCTTGCAAAATTTTGCAAGAAGAGTACTATAATGACTATAATATTATGATTGACCCGTCTAACAATATAGTATTTAAACCAGCCCGAGATAATTATAACTACGCAAATCCATGTTAACGTTAGTCCAGTTCAGTTTCGTTAAATTTGTCTAAAGTTGACAAAATGATATTGCTATGGGATGAAAACACTCCTGAGGTCTTATGCGTGAATTTTACAATATTGCTGCTGTAGAATCAGCGTTGCGAGGTGGAGAGGCAGTTGCTGTCTGGAGGATTTTTTTCAAATCGAGAAGAATAACGATGACTCTCCAACAAATCGCATTGAATACAATCCGGTGTCCAGTAAAACGTGCCAAGGTGGTTTTTAAAACTGAGCAAGTAGTAAATGGTTGGTTTCCAATAGTGAAAGACAAAGCTGCTCTGTACGTCTTTTTCATAAACTGATATCAAAACGAGGCGACAATATTACCTCACCACGACTGTTCTCAAAACCAAATCGACACTGGGAAAAAGAAACTGACAAATGGTACGATAATGTACCTGTTGGAATAAATACAATAAATGGATTGACTAAATCTGCTGCTGAGGCAATTGGCTTGAATTTAAAGGACAAAAAGATAACAAATCACTCGAGTAGATCAACTGCTGTTAGCGAATTGGCAAAAAGTGGTGTAGAAAAACAACAATTGCTGAAAATTACTGGTCAAAGCAATCAAAATTCTATTGAACTAACACCACAACAGGATCATGAATATTATGCGTGGTAATAGATCTTCTAAGATAACACAATGAATCTAATGTTTGGTTAAATTTTAATAATTGTACTTTCACTAACTGTACTTTTAATAAATAAATAAATGTTTCATTGTGTTGAGTTATAAACTTTTTTTTCAAAATATTTTTCGCCGAATATCCCTCGGACATTGACAAATGCCTCATCATTTTATGACAAATTTCTCAAGCTCGTTGCTTGGTAACAGCCCTCAGCCTTCGGCTTCGGGCTGTTACCAAGGAACGAGCTTTCGATTGTCATTCAATTATCTCGTCTATTATCAATGTCCTAGGGATATCACTACTGATGATTACATTTATTTTATAAGAGCCTGTTTCCAAACGAACTAATCAGGAGTGTTTTTTGATAGCGACAATAGGCGCTTGAGAAACCCCTACGTGGACACTTTCTATTAATTCCGCTTACCGTAGACCCCACACACCGATGCCATATGATAAAGACGATACCAATATAATCCAATCCTAGAATCCCACATGTTAATTTCAGAGTGACACATTGAATTCTAGGGCTCTGAGCTTTTCAGATAAGTCAATTTGTGAATCACTCAGAATTATTTATACATATTGAAATAAAAAAACACATAAATTATTTGGAGTTGTTTCTGCATCAGGAGGTGATATTTCTGTAATCGTATATGTAATATGATGAGTGACGATTTCCAGAGATCTCTATCCTTCGAAGGGTTTCTCATGGGTCAGACACCAACATTCTTTGAAATGTATATCTTCATTTGGCCAGAAATGCCCACCCTCATCATACAATATCCAATTTCTTCTGCAACTAGGGCAAAAATGGTTCCAACAATCTTCATTTCATTTGTCAAATCGGATACAGTGTTGTATAGGAACACGTAGCGAATTCTGATTTTTCACTACACATAGCTGATACAGTGCTTTCGTAAAGTACTGAATAAATTAATTTTTAGCCAAACTATCCATTCACGAGGAATCTCCTGAAACACGTCGATTCCTAATCTCAATTTGCCACATTTATGAAGAAAAATTAAATATACAGGGTGATTCACGTTTGACTAATGACGTCCGCGACAATTTTTTCAAATGGAACACCCTATATATTATTCAATTTTTGGAATCTCCATGAAAAGTTGATTTCAAAAATATATCACACATATGGTTTATATACAGTGCGTCCGTTGAATTCAGTGCTCTCCTAAAGCAGTGGATAAATTTGTAAAAAATCAAAGGAATAATTTTTGGAACGAGCGCTCGAAGCCGTCGAATTCTATTTCCATCTGGGCATTCTTCAGATTTAATTATTACATACAGAATTATTCGTGTAGGAGAAATGACGTCATCGGTATTTTTTCAATAACAACTCCATTTTTCATTACGGAATATGAAAAGGTGATTTGATGAAAATATGATGATCCTGTTTATATTTTCAACAAATCAATGGAAATGTGATTATGCGTATGGGTGAAATGAAAATAATATAAGAAAAACCATTTTGAAATATGAAAATACTAAATTGAATGGCAATGATAGCTTCAAACAACGATCAAATTAAATGATCAAATTGTGCACCGTTTGCTATCTGACTATTTCCATTACTTGATAGTAGCCATAGCGACCAGAATTTTGTTTTTATTCGTGAAGTTATTTTTCTAAAGATTAGCATATCTTATCGTTTGTCGATACATTATTGGCTAACTTTGTCATTTCATGGAAAATTATTAAATTAAATGAATGAGATTTTTTTTAAATTATTTGCATGATAGGATTTGGAGACAGAATGGGCACCCAAAGAGAAGTAGTTGAATTGTTTGAATAGCTATGCAATAAAGGTAATTATTTAGTGAAAAATATTTTTTCTGACGAGACCACGTTTGTTTTGAACGGCCACGTCAATAAGCAAAATTTCCGTTATTGGGCTACCGAAAATCCCCGATGGATGATGGAGTATCACATTCAAAATCCACAGAAAGTGAATGTATGGTGTGCATAGTCGACGGAAAAATTATAGGTCCCTATTTCTTCGTGAACCTTATTCCTGCACTAATAGCTTTGTATCTAGATCTAGAGGAACCTGATCTTCTGAGAACTGATTTATTCTTCCAACAAGATGGTGCATCTCCCCCATTATGCAGCTGCTGTCCACGACTATTTAGATGTGGTGTTTCCGAATCATTGGATAGGGAGAAGGAGACCGATTGATTGGCCAGCTTGATCTCCAGATTTGACACCATTTGATTACTTCTTGTGGGAATACTTGAAAAGTGAAGTGTATGTTAATAGGCCGGAGAATTTAGAAGATTTAAAAGCTAGAAATCGTCACGAGATACAATGTATACCTCCTTACGTTATTGACAATGTTCAAAAACAATCCATTCATCGTCTTGGCTACTTTCAGATAGCAAAGGGTACACAATTGGAAAATTTACCTTGATCGTTGTTTGAAGCTATCATTGCTATTAAATTTAGTATTTTCATATTTCAAAATAGTTTTTCTTATTTCATTTTCATTTCACCCATACCCATAATCACCTTTTCACATTCCGTAATGAAAAATGGCGTTGCCATTGGAAAAATATCGATGACGTCATTTCTCCTACACGAATAATTCTGTATGTATTAATTGAATTCGAAAGAAAACCCAAATGAAAACGAAATTCGGGGGTTTTTTCCAAAAATATTTCCTATAATTTTTTACGAATTCATCCACTACTTTACGAGAGCACTGGATTCAACGGACACACTGTATACAAACCCTATGTGTGATATATTTTTGAAATCAGCTTTCCATTTTGATTCCAAAAATTAAATAACATATAGGGTGTTCTATTTGAAAAAATTGTTGCGGACGTGGACCACCCTGTATATTTAATTTCCCTCATACATGTGGCAAATTGAGATGAAAAATCGACCTGTTTCATAATATTCCTCAGAAATGGATAGTTTGGCCAAAAATTAATTTATTCAGTACTTTACGAAACCACTGTATAAACTAGTGCAAGGTTTTTTTTGATCTTTTGACCATCCACCCTGACAATTGTGACATATAACCAAACTATTGGTACTGAATGAAAACGCAAAAATTTTTGGTTCACAATCCCAATGTTTGGAAAAATCGATAAGTGAATTTGGACTGAAACTGAACTCATATTGGGAGTTCACCTCTTTTTATGCTTCGAATGAGAAATTGAGGTGGGGTGGGATTGAGATATGTTGACCCATGAAACCATTCAAATATGAAATCAGACGGCCTTACCAAAGAAGACGCGAACGGCCCAGAACCCTTCTGTGGTCTCTCCAAGGCCCACATTGAGGAAGAGTTTCGCCACTGGGAAGACGACCAAACCAAAACCCACTGAGATAAGATTCCAGGATAAGGACCAGCAAGAAGGCTTGTGGGCCTATCGCAAAAGAAAGCCAAACAGCTTCTCGAATTGGACAAAAAAACATGAAACTGATACAGGAACTGCTCACCGAACTTTGTCCTCTGAGGTATCACCTCAAAAAAAGTGAGAGATCACTCATTGAATCAGGTTGAGTCGAACTGTGCTCCTGAGTTTATAATGATTTAAGTGGTAAAAAGTGTATATTGAATTGTGTATTTCATATGTATAGATGAAGAATATTGCATTGATCAAGAAATCAAGTGAAATTCCAAGAAAAACTGTTAAATAAAACTGTTATTGTGCTAATTCAATTAAAATTATTCATTAGACCGCTCCAAATTAACAATATTAGGAAAGAAATAAGTATATGCTTTTTGGGTCATTAGTGTTTTGCTTTGGGGCGATTCTGCTCCATATAAATTAAATAGGCCAGGAAGGAAGTGTAGCAGTAAAAAATGAACTACAAGTGCTGCAAACTCAAACCATTTGTGCATTATGTATGCACAAAATGTTCTAGTGTATTCCACAAGAGTTGTCTTCAACAGAATTTCAAGAAGAAAGTGAAGTTTGTGAAAGACAATAAAATTATTTGTTGTCAAGAGGAAAACTGTACAAGTGATCACGAAGAAGATATCAGTGTACTAGAGAAAACAATAAGTGACCTTGAGGAAGATGGAGAATGGAAAGACAACTACATAAAAAAGTTAAAAGAGGATGATCAAACCATAATTAAACAAGCATTAGAATCCGAAACTGAATTGAACACACATCTAGATGCACAGAAAAAACTTATCAAAGAAATGGAGTACGAAATTCAGGAAATGAAGAATGTGGAAAAAGTGGTTTCAGTAAAAACTAATGAAACACAAACAAATTCTTGTGAGGTGGGTCATCAATTTACAATGACTGGACCCGCACTCCCCAGCGGCATACTGATGAGAGAATCAAATATGGAACAAGATGAAGAAGGAAATCATTATCAAAATAGGGAGATGACTTTATTAAAAGAGGCAATACACATTAGTGAGGGAAAATATGTAAAAGCTACCAGGAAACTAGTCAAAACAGAAGAAAAGAAAAAGAATGCAAAAAACACCGTTATTCGCAAGAGTCATATTAAGAAATGTGATAAACAGCAGAAGAAGGTTGGTGAAAAAGTGAAAAAACTCAAATATATGGAATTTTCGGAAGAACTGCTTCCAAATGACTTAAACTTCCAAGAAGAGGTAAAACTTTCGAACCGGCAGGAAAGGGACAGTAATCTAGTAAGATCTGAAGCTAAGGAAAATTCATTGCTAGTTACAAATCAAAAAATTTTGCGTCGGGAAGAAATAGCGGCTTCTAAAATTCTAATTCTAGGCGATCAGTACGCAATAAATTTTTCTGCAGTATTGGATAAATTTATTACCAGGCAGAATTACACCATCACTGAAAGCATCAAACCAAAAATGGAATTATCATTGTTGACAAGCAGTATCTTTGAAAAAAGTTTGAGCTATGGTCAAGATGATTATGTAATTTTGATGTTCAATACTAAAATATAAGTAACTCCAAAAATCTGAATTTAGCATTAAGAAATATCCTAAATATAAGTAAAACCTAAACCTAATAATCACTTCAGAGTGTGACACTCAAATGGATACTTCAGAGTGTGACACTCAAATGGATCATGTTATTATTAAAAAAATACAGATGTCTCTCAAAAGATTTTCACATAATACCAGAAACCATTCTATTACTTTTCTCGTTGATAATAAACAACAGGGGAGTAAATTTGAAATTTGCAGTTTATCGAGAAATATTTTCCATTCTCCAAAGTGTAATAACGTGGTTCTAAAATCGATACAAACAATCGAATTGGGTGATTTAAATATTGGGGATCAGAATGAGAAACCCTCCAATATGTGCCTTCATATAGAGGTACTCTCGAAATCTAACTCTGGATTTGAAGTGGATCAGAAATTTTTTTTTGGAGGCGGGACGGAAACAAAGGTATGTTCTTAATTCTACTGCACATTCAGTCAGCAAGAAACAAAGCAGATGAACTGTTCGTATTTTTAGAAAGTCAAAACTTTCCTAATATAGTATTATTAACAGAGCACTGGTTAGAAATAGATGAGTACATTTGTGTACCAAACTACATTTTGATTTCAAAATATTCTAGGATGAACTCCAAACATGGGGGAACCCTGATTCTCATCCATAAAGAATTTATTGATAAGTTTAATTTTACTGAACTGAAAAGTTATGATTATATGTTGGTTGAGAAGGAGTTCGAGTTTTCGGGCATATATTGTAAAAATATATCCTTGTTCATTTTCTGTGTGTACCGATCTCCATTATTCAGTGAGAAACTATTTCTGGAAAGGTTAGAAATATTATTAGCAAATATTCCTCACAACACCTCGGTAATACTCACTGGTGATTTTAATATAAATTTAAGTAATAAAACCTCAAAATCCACAATTTCGTTAGAGAACTTATTGAATAGCTCTAATCTAATGATGAGAGTCAATTCCTCAACACGATTCTCCAAAATGTCCGGTTCAATTATTGACTATGTGTGCTCCAACATCGATGGTACTGAATGTGAAGTCATAAATTCGGGTCTGTCAGACCACGAAGCTGTCTGGTGTTATGTCCCAAACAATTCAAGAACTTCTGGTAGAGCAAGGCATATAGGAAGAATATACAGCAAAACAAATTTCATTAAATTCCAACAACTTTGTACTGCTAATAACTGAATGAATCTCTGAAATGCATTGACCCCTTAAGTAGAATTTCATTCGATGCTGTCGGATATTTTCAACATTGCTTTTCCTCTGAAGGATATCAAAAGTAAAACGGAAAACCATGGATAACCAAAGGTTTGAAAGTGTCCCAAAAATATGAGAACCACATTATATCAGAAATATGATATGGAAAATGAATCATTCATTTCTTATTATAACAAGTACCGAAAAAATATATGAGGAACTCTAAAAGCGGCAAAGCAATTGTATTATAGGAAAGAATAGAAAATTCCGGTAATAAGCAAAAAGAGAGTTGGGCAATTATCAATGAGCTGAGAGGTAAACCATTTTCTATACCCGTGAAAACAAATCTCGATTGTGGCGACATTAATGAATACTATTGCTCAATAGCAGAAAATATCTCCAGAGTCATCCAACCCACCACGGACCCCATGAGTTATCTAGAAAATACATCTGTTTTAGAATCTTTCTTCTTCATGCCAACAGACATTGGAGAAATTAAGAGAACTTTTCATGAAATAAAAAATAAGAATGCATCTGGATACGATGACCTATCCACCAAAATTTTTTCTCACCTACCGGACTCCGCTCTAGTGATTCTGGCGGAAGCTATCAATTTTTCATTTTCTGCGGGAGTATTCCCAGCATGTCTAAAAAAGGCGGTGGTGATTCCGTTACATAAAGGTGGGGATATTGAAAATCCAGCCAACTTTAGACCCATTTCATTGTTACCTTCCCTCTCTAAATCAATTGAAAAGCTTGTAAAAAATAGAATGATGACTTTTTTGGAAAAGCATAACGTTATCCATTCTTTTCAATTTGGGTTCCAAAGATCTAAAGGAACTAGTGATGCTATTTTTAACCTACTACAGGATGTTTATATCAATCTTAATGATGGAGATGTCGTGGCAGCAGTTCTGTGTGATCTAACAAAAGCGTTTGACTGTGTCAACCATAAAATCCTGTTGAAGAAATTAGAAAGGTTTGGCTTCAGAGATATAGTTCTGAAGTGGTTTGAGTCGTACTTATCAGGCCGCACGCAAAGCGTGTCTCTTCAGAACAAATTATCGCAACAATTATTGATCAAATGGGGAGTACCTCAAGGATCAGTGCGTGGCCCAATTCTCTTTTTAATCTACATAAATGATCTAGCCTCAATAAAGATAACGGGAAAGTTTACTCAGTACGCAGATGATACTACCATACTTTGGAATAATAGAAATGACGTTAATCCGCATCTACAAATCAATAATGATCTTATAAAGGTAAAAAAATGGTGCGATGCCAATCTATTATCGTTAAACATATCGAAAACGAATATCCTCACCTTCAAAGGTCATCTGCCAGAACTGTATCTGGGTAATGAAGTTATTAGCAGTACAAGAACAACGAAGTTTCTTGGCTTGTACATTGACGAAATGTTAAAGTTTGAGGACCATATAAAAAAGCTGGGCAAAAAAATTGCCTCTGGATGTTTTGCAGTGAGAACGACTTCGTGGGAACTTGGTAGGGATATGGCCAAAAAGGTATACCATGCGGTAATTGACTCTCATCTGAGATATGGAATCTGCTTTTGGGGGTCTTGTAGTGGATTTTTATTCGAATCTATTTTCGTATTGCAGAAAAGGGCAATTAGATACTTGTGCAGAGCTAAATTCAGGGATTCTTGTAAGCCCTTGTTCATGGAACAACGAATCTTGACCTCACCTTGTATCTATATATTAGAAACAATTTGCCTAATTCACAGTAAGTTTAGGGATAGAGTGAATGGCACCGCACAATATATCACAAGACAATCCCTAAATATAACCTTACCAATTCCAAGATCTGCACAAATAAAAAATTCTATTATATATAATGGCATAAAAATGTTCAATCATTTACCTAACGAAATTAAAACGATTATGGATAAAAAAAAAGTCAAAAGTTCTGTGAGAAATGTTTTACTCGACAGAGCATTCTACTCGTTGGACGAGTTTTATTCTGTGAAATTTTAGATTTTTATTTTGGTTTCTTTTTGGTTGTTGTGCTTTTTGAATCGACTGATACGTATGGGTATTCACTTTGTATGTGCTATTCTGTTGATTCTAATTTATTCTATTTTATTCTTTTTTACTCCATTTTATTTTTATCATAATTTAAATTAATTGTGAAGATCAGAATTCTGATTTCTGTATATACCCTTCTTTTTATGTATAACTTTATACTATAAATAACACCTCCAATTTTTAATAAACTGACGTCTAGTGACTAACATTAATATTGTTTGAAATTCATTTTATGTAATGTAGTTTTTGATAATTTGACGTGTAGTAACCTGCTCTACAAATTTTGTGTTATAATGACAAGGTAAATTCAATATATTTTTGAATATGTAACGAGGTATGTATAAAAAATAAGCATATATTCAATTGCTATTTTTTACTGTTTTTTCACTTTGTCAATAGGAATTTTATTCTTCAGACAATAAAGTAATTTTGATTTGATTTGATTTGATTTGATAGTGGCAGTGAACTGTGCCGTTACTGTGAGAACTTCGCTGGAACTGTAGAACATTTGCTTTACTACTGCCAAGCGCTGTTTTGCAAAGGGCTCACGGGCAAAGGGGTTCCATTAACGCCCACAGACATTAGGAAGTTAGCTCCCAGGAAACTGATACACTTTGCAGGGAGTCTCAGAATTCTGGGATCCTGAATAGATGAAGGGTAATGTACAAGAGATCTTATAGGAAAGATAAATAAAAAATATACCATACTGATTATAGTCAGTCGCTCTTTTGGACACAAATTGAAGCTGCGCACTACGTTACGAAAATCCTACAGTATGAAGATAGCTACGGAAGAGGCCAAGACTGTGGGCGTCGTACGGATCAGCGAGTGTCGTCTGGCTATACACAAACGCAAGGAGCGCACCACAATACGTAGTTATATATCCCAAATAGATAGAAAATCAGTTCATGCAGACTAGTTTCGCGATAAATGCATAGTAGCACCTGTGGAAATTATAACACTTTCAATTCTTTTAAGGGAACAGGAAATGCAAGAATGACCATATATGTGATTTTGAGATCGCTACATACAGTAATTTGATATTTAGAATTCGAATATACTTTTCATCCTGCCCAATGAACCACGGGTCTCGACTGAGACCATCAATAATTCAGAAAGTGCATTAGCAAAAATGAAGGATTGGTTGTTGGTAGGCAATTCTTCTTCAGTTGTAGCTCCAGGACTATCAGATGAATGTGCATTGTTTTCAGTTAGTTATATACTGTGCGTCTTTTGATAGTCTCCTCCCCCCTGTTAACTTCTGAACGGTTCGACGTAGAACAATGAAAACAAAGGTATTGTATGATATCACCGATACTACTTTTTCAAATGAGAGTCATTGTGATTGCCCGATAGATGGCGCAGGGGGCACATCTACTTCAAAATTTCAAATAGCATGGGGGGTCATGTCGCACATCGTTATAAAGAGAACTCAATTCTTTTTCCAAGCATCTAATCGTTTTTATCATTTCGTGGATTTGTTTTTTCACAATGTGCATTGGAAATGCCAAGCATAAATGCGGAACTGAATGGTACCCTTATTTCGATAACTTTTGAACGGTTTCATATGAAACAATGAGACAACAAATGTTTTGAATGGTATTACCGATTCTACTTTCTGAGAGAAGAAATTCTGGAGAACCATATTGTAGGTCCTTCATTTCTGGAAGAAAACTTGAACGGTAATTTATACCTGGAGACTCGACAAGAAACAATCGATCCACCCATACTCCGAATACTAGAAGAAAATGAGAACGATTTCCAGGAACACATTACTTTCCAGCAGAACGGGGCCCGTCCTCACTTCCAACGTCAAGTTCGAGAATACCGGGATACCCTATGAGATGGATTGGACGTCGTGGACCAATCGAATGGCTGGCACGATCACCCGACCTCACACCTTGTGACATCTTTCTGTGATGTTACATCAGATCAAAAGTATATGAACTACATTCCGACTCTTTGGAAGAACTAAGACAACGAATAACATGGGTCTGTGCTGGTATTTCTGCAGATATGTTACATAATGTTCGGGAAGAATTTTCGAATCGAATATTTTATTGTCAAGAAGCAATAGGTGGACATTTCGAATACCTTATTTGTTATTGCACAACAGTTTCGCTTCTTATTCTCAATAAATGAAAATCCTACATAACAGTTGTCTTTTTTGTTATACTTGAAATTTCAAATGCATATTGTGAAAAAACGTATGAACGAAATAAAAAAAGATGGTTGGAAAGGAAATTGAATTATCTTTCAAACAATGAGCCACATAACCCCATGCTATTTGAAATTTTCGAGTTGATGTTTCCCGCGCCATCTATCGGACAATCTCAATGTTTTTTATTTCAAATAGTAGTATAGGTGATATCATACAATACCTTTTTTTTCATTGTTCTACGTCGAACTGTTCAAAAGTTAACAGGGGGGGGGGACTATTAAAAGCCGCACTGTATATCCCTACAAGTCAACAGATAGCGCATATGATGACCAGAGCTCTAAACAAACAGAAATTTTTTGTATTGCATATCGAGAAGAGGTTTGAATAAAAAATGTTTCTCGTGAAAAATTAAAGAATTGTTCAATTATTATTTCAGATTATGTATTCAATATTCTCGATCTTTGAGTTGTGTGGATTATGATGGATACATCCAAGACTATTAGATGAATGTGCATTGTTTTTAGTTAGTTATATAGTTTTCTGTCATTTGAATACCACTGTCAGTCTTCTAAGTATTCTGATAATAAATTATGCTATTGAAGTGCTGTGCATTCATTACTCTGTAAACATTGGTGATCTGGTTTTATGAAGAGGAAATTTGCACACTTCGCGGACGGTCCAGGTACGAATCCAATTTTTTTATTTTCTTATCGATTCACGGAACAAACAGTATTTTATTTACTGAAAAATTTATATATATATATATATATATATATATATATATATATATATTAACGTTAACGAAATTGAATGAAAATGTTTGGCTATTTAATTTTCCTCGCGTGTTTGTGTTGTGAAAATAAAACATTCTCTGCGCAATTTGATCATGATATCTTGCGAAAAGAGCGGCAACACTGCCGGGTCTGTGAATGTGGATTAAATGTCAGAAATTGTATGTAATGGCTTGAGAACGCGGTAAAATATAATGGGCTTGTGAACGTGACATAAACCATACAATTATTTTTTTTTTCTCTTTTTTTACCCCTCTCAGTTCCAGTTATTTTTGGAGGTTGTAATGAATGTAGAACACCAAAATGTTTGTTGAAATCATGAATATTTCTAGTGGGTCTGTGGTGGTCTGATAATTGTAATGGTCTGACAACGTGGGTTGAATCTGTATATATATATATATATATATATATATATATATATATATATATTTCAGCTTCTATAACTGATATTAATATAAAATATATGTCATTGTAATCGAAAACAGTTGAATAATTATATATTATAAAAGTGAAATATCTTAAATATTTTAATTTAAATGATGCTAAATAATATTTTGTTATCTTACTGATTATGAAATTATAATTTTATAAATATATATATATATATATATATATATATATATATATATATATAAATAATAATTCAATGATTTTGACTGATTTCCGGTAAGTAACAGGTAGAAAATGACCTTGAAAATACTTTTTCTACTCCCGTATTAAAATACGCGAAATAAATATCTGCTACCGATTTATTAATATTGTCCATTTCAACTCGGATTTTCATTTTGAAACATATACTTTTCATTACGAAATGAATTTTCGGCCTATAGAAATACGTACTTGGGGATAATCTAGTGGTATGTTTCTACATACTTTTGACATTTAATTTTGATCGACATTCAATCACAACGCGTCGAAAGTGCCTATAAGTATATCGAGCAGTGGAGAATGATCTTGTACACCACCAGAAATTCTTGTTTTTATTTTATTATTTATTGGTCGTAGAAAAAATAGTGTATCAAGTAATGGCTATTAGTACACTCGTACACGGTTCACGACACTCGCCTTCGGCACATGTCGTAACTCACCCCGTGCTCATGTATCAATAACTATCATTACATGATCGTTGCATAATATACTATTTTCCAATAGTATCGAGAAAAGTGATAGAATCTGATAAGACTCAATTTTTTACGTCAAAGAAATATAAATTCTAACATATATAAGTACACGCATCGATTATTTTTTTTGGTGCGTTCGATTAACTAAAAAAAAATTCATAACGGGATATACTTTGAGGTCAATTTCATCCAATTGGTGAATTATAAACCACACCAGAATAACCAAATCGTCTCCGAATCCATCGTATCCTTGATATTTTCATAAGCATTCATTCTATTTTGAGCAATCAATCAACAATTTGTAATTGAGTTTGTACCGACACATGATCGGATATATCACATTCAAATTTATTCACTCAATAATTATTTGGTAAATCAGACTCACACCATCATGATGATCTGATGCGCATATATTCACAATCAGCGTAATAATCAACAGCAACGTGCGGAACTGCAATAATCTGATTTCGAGAAGAAGATTATCTTCCCAAGGCGTGATAAAAATATATATGTTGATTATGAGTATACATGTTGATGTCACGATGAAAATCAGGAAAGCATTATCGAAAAACTCATTGAAATTTTCGTATACTATTTTGATTTTTCTTGCAATACGTATATGCCTATCTATATTCCTTTTGATCGATCCCATCAACATGCTCGGGCGGGAGATTTCCTGCAAATCTTCCTTCAACATCATGTTTTGAATTTTCAGTAGATGGATATTCAGCCTAGTTTGTTGGATGAGAACAGTATTCATGGTCAATTCTATAATCCCGCTGATTACAACTATCAACTTGGAAATAGTGACATAGTCGATTCCATATATCTGGATGAGCAAAAATAAAATGTAGAGCATCATCAGGATTGAGATACATACAATTATATTTCCTATGATAAATGTCAAACGAAAATACTTGCGATTACTTGAATCTAAATAGCATTGTTCTTTCATGATATCGCACAGTATGTTAGTGGCTGCCAAGTGGTATCGTGCATTGAACAATATCACGAGATATATAGAAAGGCCGTAGATGCCTGTCAGTTCATCTGTTATTAGCAGAAGACAAACCACCGAGTCTTCGGCACAAATACCAAATATATAAAAACAATTCCATATCAATGCAACGATAATCAGTGCGGCAGTACAATACATCCAGTAACAACCTTTGATTTCTTGAAAATGTGCCTTTCTTGAATAGTATTTTCGGAGTGTTCGCAATATCCTCTATAAGGTATAAACCATGGAGCAGATTCGAAGCAGGGTTTGAGAACGCATACCATACAATTTTCCACTTCTCTGATCCTCCAGAAGTTCCTGAAGGACATCATGCTCAGGGGCAAACAGTTATCGATATAATCTCTGATCCCTTGGAATGTTCTCTTTCTCTTATTCAAAATATTCTAGCCTCATTCAATTCATTTTCACAGAAAGCATTCGTTACTGGAGAGTTCGATATCAACTATAAAATAATTCATATCCCATTAATTTCCACTAATGTATATCGTCACGCACACCAACTAAATTAGAAGTGAATCAATCATAGAAAAGCGTTAATATACGTGTTTGCGTTTTAAAACATCTGGAGGTTTTCAATTTCCACTGAACAATGTCAATAATATTATCTCCACAGTTATAAGGTGGGAGAACCACGAAACTAATAGACTCATTGCCCCTACTGCCAGATGTGGAGGCATGCTCCATCAAATTGTCCCAGAACGGCAAGATGTTTGAAGTGCGCTCAATGTGCGAACACTTCCAAAGAGGATAAAACATCCCTGTTTCTCTCTCCCAAGAGAATGTGCAAGGAACAGGAAACAGATAACTATCACGGACGACATGCTGAATGAAAGAGAGGCCAGGCAGCCCAGAAGTGGACCCCAGAGGATTCAAGTCACCCCAGGATCCAAACTTTCCCTCTGATGTACTATCGAAGGTAATGAGCGGATTCATAGGAAACAGTGTCCAATGATATTTGGGATTTTTGATGGACAAGGACTCAAAAAAAACAAACCTAAGAAGGATCGAGATGATGAAGATTCGGACTCATCAGTAAGCACCCCAACCAACACTACCGTGGAGACGAACCACGGTAGCATATGATCAACGGGGACGCAAGGAACCGACAAAACAGTTAGAGAGGGAGTCAAGTACCTCTAACTGATCAGACGACCCCCTGGGATGTCTGGCGCCCAGTGGAGAAAAATCGTGAAATTGCCTCAGGGACGTGGACAATGGTAAGGCCACGGGAAAGAGAAGGCAGCGAATCGCAACCCAAAGCTGATGAGGTAAGAACCGAGGGTGAGGAAAGAACTCGGGATGAATACAAAACACCGGAAAAAATGGCCAAAAAACCCAGGAAAGCGACCAAACTTTCTGGGACATACAGTGAGGTCGCTAACAACAAACTTAGGATGGAGGTGATTGGGAGACGTCATCCCGAGATTTCTTTAGATCAGAGACCTGATCCAAGAGAAATTGATTGAGGAAATGGATTGAGCACCTCCGGGGAGCCAAAATCCGATCCAGTTCCTCAAAACAACGTTCAGCGGAGGGGGTCTTGTGGTAACCTGCGCTAACGAGCAAACGAGAGTATGACTCCGGGAAAAGCTAGAGGGGATGGGCCAACTTTGGGAGGGTGCCGACACCACGTTTGTGGAGTCAAAAGATGTCCCAAAGTGACCCAGGTTCCTAGCTTTCTTCCTGGGACCAAAAAGTGATCAGGAGGAGACAGCACGCACGCAATTGGGGCAGTAAAATCCGGATCCGAAAGTAGAAAGCTGGCTACTCCTGAGCAGGAAATCGGAGATGAGGGGCAGTTGCTGGCGTACTCCATCGACGAGCTATATCCTACAGGGCCCTGGAGCGGAACCAGTGTAAGCCCTATTTTGAGCTGAACAGGGTAACGTTCCGGGTCCTGAAGGGTCTTGTCGATGGGGCCAATGGCGATGGTCAAGGTCCTCCAGGTACACAATAAGGGAGCTTCGGCAATTGAAGAGGGATTTGATGTGGCCCTTATTCAAAAACCTTGGATCAACAAGGGAAAAATTATTGGAGTCGGAGGAATAGGCAGGCTGATTCACTCATATGCCTCACCGAGGACATGTATGTATCAGAAATGATATATATGTTTGTTGACTCCTTTGATTTGTCGTTTTCTACCAAGTGTTGTTCATCCTTGCACTTCTACACCGTACTGATGAGGGCCGAGAGCCCGAAACACGTGTCTACGGTTAGCACTTTTCTCTGAGGGCCATGTCTATTAAATTCCTTCCATTTTATATATATATATATAGATATATATATATATATATATCTATATATATATATATATGTGTGTATCAGAAATGATATAAAAATACCACCGCTTGGAATTTCTTGTTCTAAGGACCTAACGGCAGTAAAATTACAGTTGGCAGGGAAGACGGAGCCGGGAAAGATAGTGATATCATCAGCCTATCTCCCATATTATGACCCTGACCCTCCACCTACCGAAGAGCTAGAGGAGCTGGTGGCTGAATGTAGAGCGAATGGATCTCAGTTACTCATCGGCTTTGACTTCAATTTCACACTATGAAGCAGCGAGGGGAAGTTCGAACACCAATGCCAGAGGTGAGTCTTTACTACAATTCATTATATCTAACAATTTAGACATACTAAATGTAGGCAATAAACCTACTTTCATAACTTCTGATAGGGAAGAGGTAATTGACATGACAATAGCAACCATGTATATCAGCACCTTTGTTAAAAACTGGCATTTGTCTGATGAGGTAAGCTGTTCAGACCATAGGTACATCCAATTGGAAATTTCGGGGAGTGAGACCGGAAAAGAAACATATCGCAATCCCTGCTGAACCAATTGGGATGACTATAGGGCAGACATAGAGAATGGACTGAAGAGGATAGAAACAACAATATCGAGCACGAATGACCTTGAACTGGTTGCGGGATAACTACAGGGTGCAATCCAGGAACGTGCCCTGGTGGAATGAAGAACTGGCTAAGAAAAGGAAAGTGGTCAGGAAACTCTTCAACAAATCCAAAGTCTCAGGTGACTGGAGGGAATATAAGAAATTCCTCGCCGAGTGCAACAAAACACTAAGGCAATACAAAAAATAATGGTGGAGGAGGTACTGTGAGGAAGTGGAAGGCACTCACGTGGCAGCAAAACTCCACAAAATACTCTCACCCCAACAAATGATCTTAACCATTAGGATAGGGTCAGGAGACTACACGCAGAATGAGAAGAACTGCACAGGTTACATTTAACAGGATCAATGAACACAAAGATCTCAAAAAATGTTAGAGACGTGGAAAAAACAAAATGGGCAATCAACTCGTTCCAACCGTATTAATCGCCGGACCGGACGGCATTCATGCTATTATGCTGCAGGAAGGAATTGACCTACTAGCACACAAAATATGCATGGTATTAACGGCCAGTCTTGCACTGGGATACATACCGAAAGCTTGGAAAGCAATTACAGAAGGCTTCATTCCCAAACCTGTAAAAACTGGACAGGATGGGGCAAAGGCACTGAGGCCCATAAGTCGCAAGAAAAGCCTCTGCACAGGGACCTATATGCCTACACAACGAGAAAATCTATAGGAACAGCATTACACCAACTCGTAGAGAAAGTGAAAACCGCTCTGGAAAACAGAGAGGTCTTGCTGGGTGCATTCCTAGACATCGAAGGAGCATTCAACAAAACATCTCTAAATTCAATCTCAAGGGCATTGAGAAGGAAATGCATAGATGAGACGTGCTGCAGGTGGATGGACCGCATGCTGAGAGAAAAAATAATCCACTTCTCTCTAGTGAAACCTGGTGGTGGAAGACCTGCTAATCACACTAGGAAGGCATGGACGAAAAACACTTGGCAACGCAGACGACATAGTCATCATAGTCTAAGGAAAATTCAACACCACAGTTAGGGAGAGAATGCAAAGAGCCCTAAATCTGGTCAGTACATGGACAAATATCAGCCGATCTAAATCAACCATAGTAGCTTTCACCCGAGGAAGGAAGCTAGACTCGAAATTAACCTGGAACCAATAACTGTGTACAATACTGTGGAGAAACCAATGATCACCTATGCATCTTTGGAATGGTGGACAAAGATAACTAAAAAAATAGCCGCGGCTGAGTTGAGCAAGGTACAAAGGCTTGCCTGCCTCAGCATAACGGAGGCTATGAAAACAACACCAACAGCAGCCATGGAAGCACTACTGGACCTTCCACCGATTGACATAACAATTATGGGGAAGGCGAGAATGGGACTTCTAAGGCTGCGAAACACGAGCAACAGATCGGATTACACCGAGATGAAGGAAATAGTGGGAGGTAACATTCTTGAAATGAAACCAACCGACCACACAATTCCTAGATACTTCTTCAACACGAACTTCGACATGATCATATATGACCGAAGGGAATGGACAGACAACACCATCAAGAGCAAACCTGGAGAGGGGGATCTGGTACACAGACGGATCCAAGACCAAGGAAGAAACTGGTGCTGGTATATAGAGTGAGGATAGAAACTCCCAAATGAGCACCTCACTGGGAACATACACTTCTGTAAATGTACGCAATCTTACACTACGTGAGAGAAAACAACATGACGAAAGTGCGCAACACACGGATCAAAATATGCACAGACAGCCAGGCATCACTGAAGGCTCTCACGAACCCAAAAGTGACATCAAGACTGGTATGGGAATGCCGAGAACTCAGTGTCCTCGCAGAACACAACAAAATAACTTTGATGAGGATTCCAGGACACTGTGGCATCGAGGGCAATGAAAAAGCTGATGTAGCAGCCAGGATGAGCTCATCAACTCCATATATTGGCTCAGAACCTGCACTCGGAGCGACAAAATCAGTCATTCGAGGCTGCGTACGGGACTGGGTCAAACGAAAACAAAGGGAGCGCTGGAAAAAAGTCCCCCTCATGCACCACGGGAAAACATATAATAAAGAACTGACGATATAGTCATCCTTGAAAAAAATAAATTTAACACCACGATTAGGGATCGCAAGCAAGGGGCCCTAAACTTGGTAACCAAATGGACAGACTTTGAGGAATTGAATATCAACCCTCAGAAAGCAATCAAGCATTCACTCGAAGACAAATAGGATCCCTGAAACTACGAGGAGAAACTATACAGACCAAGGAAGAGGTCAAATGTCTCGGGGTGATATTGAACTCAAAATTGACCTTGAACCAGCATCCGGTGAAAGTGACCAGGAAAGCGGATACCACATTAATTGTGGCGAGACGCTCTTCTGGGCACAAATGGGGGTTGAAACCACACATGGTACACTGGTTGTACAACATGGTGGTGATACCGGCCATAATGTACGCCTCCCCGGTGAGGTGGCCAAAGACAGGCAAACTAGGCTACGTGCAAAGACTTGCCCTCGTAGGCAATACAGGAGCAATTGAATCAACGCCTACTGCAGTCATGGAAACACTTCTGGGATTGCCTCCTCCCCACTTGTTGATAAAGAAGAGGCAAGGCTGGGTGCCTCCAGACTAAAAAACACACTGGACAACATAAAAGTTGGGACAGGATCGTAAGCATTGTAAGCAGGTACGTGTTAGACCTGATATCAGATCACATTGCGAAACGATTCTCTTTTGACAAGTCATACAGGGTAGCAATACCAGACAGAACTGTGTGGAACAACACAGAACTCAATACCATTCTGCAGGGCAAGATCTGATACAGAGGCTGATCAAAGATGGAGAATGGTGCGGAAGCAGGAGTGTATTCCAGAAACCCAAGGACCGAGTTTAGCTTCTCACTGGGTACTCACACCTCTGTATTCCATTGTGAGGAAAAAAACATTCAATGTGTGAGGGAAAAACATTGCGAGAGCAATATAGTCTACTCGACAAGTTGAAAATGGTCTAAAATAGAGATACTGCTCTCAAAATTATGTGTGATAGCTCATTGGATCCGGAATAACGCATAGAAAAATGTGCCAATATTAGCACATAAAAAATTGCAAAAGTTATAAACAATTGAAGATGAAAAAAAAATGGCATTTCGTTTTTTGCCAATATTTCATAAACTATCGTTATTTAAGAAATTTCGAAGAAAGATTCTGAAAGAATAAAAAACTCCGAGCTCACGGAACTCTATCTCCATTATTTATAATTTTAATTTAACGCTGAAAATGGGTCTCCGAGCGACATTTTTAGGTTGCGCGCGCGGCGTCAGAAGCGAGTACGACACATCAATTAATTTATTTAAGGTACTAAATATATTTTGTTTTTTGAAAAAAATTATGGTGTATTCGGAACACTATGAATAATTCATTCCCGTTGGAAGTTTCACTTAAAGTTGATTTTTCAACAAGTTAAACGATTGTTAACTAACAAAATTTTCTCAAACTTCTGTCTTAATTGTAAATGTTTTTTTTTAATAATTGTCGTAAACATTTTTGTCCGTAAGCCTTTCTTATATACATACTAACAAGATCACGCCATAAAGTTAAAAAATATTATTTTTTTAAAAAACTTGAACAAAAACAAAAAAATCCAATAATGTTGTTAAAAAAATTTTTTTTCTCCTAATCATCATATTATCGTTTTTTTATCAATATAAGAAATGAATTGATTTGCAAAAAAAAAATTTCTCGCCATTTGTTGATAAATTTTCTATAAACAAATTGATTATTTCAATATTTTTGAAATTTTTTTTCTCACAACTTCATTATATTACAAATATTATGATTTTTGAAAAAAAAAGTTTTCCTTAATAACAATTTTTAATTGTTTATAATCGTTTTTATTATAATACTATTGTTTAAATAATTAGTTAGGAATAATTTTCTTTCTGAAAATCATAATTGACAGTCCTCTATGAAGTAACAGAAACATATTTTTTTTATCAACAATTCCATTGTTTATTAACTTACCAATTAGTTATAAATTTTTTTTTAACTTTGTTAGATTTTTTTTCCGAAACTTCTAAAATTTACAAAAACAACCATATATAACAAAGTATAGAGAAAAAAAATTCCCAATTTTTCCCAATTCGAATTCCCAAAGTACAATAAAAAATTGGAATTTTTTTTTTTCTATACTTTGTTATATATGGTTATTTTTGTAAATTTTGGAAGCTTCACAGAAAAAATCTAACAAAGTTAAAAATTTGTTTAACTAATTGGTAAGTTAATAAACAATGGAATTGTTGATAAAAAAAATATGTTTTTGTTACTTCATAGAGGACTGTCAATTATGATTTTTAGAATTTTTTTTATTTCTTAACTAATTATTTAAAAAAGTAAAAAAAAAACGATTATAAACAATTAAAAATTGTTATTAAGGAAAACTTTTTTTTTCAAAAATCATAATATTTGTGATATAATGAAGTTGTGAAAAAAAAATTCAGAAATATTGAAATAATAAATTTGTTTATAAAAATTTTATCAACAAATGGCGGAAAAATTTTTTTTTTGCAAATCAATTCATATCTTGTATTGATAAAATAACGATAATATGATGATTAAGGAAAAAATATATTTTTTAACAACATTACTTGGATTTTTTAGTTTTTGTTCAAGTACAAAAATTATTCTAAACAAAGTATGAATATTTTTCAACTTTATGGCGTGATCTTGTTAAGTATGTATATGAAAGGCTCTACAAGCGAAAATTTTACGAAAATTATTTGAAAAAATTTCATTTACAATTAAGACGAAGTTCGAGAAAATTTTGTTAGTTAACTCGTTTAACTTGTTGAAAAATCAACTTTAGTAAAACTTCCAAGGGAATGAATTATTCATAGTGTTCCGAATACACCATAATTTTATCAAATGAAAAAATATTTAGGTACCTTAAATAAATTAATTGATGTCGTATGCTTTGACGCGGCGCGAACCTAAAATGTCGCTCGGAGACCCATTTTCAGCGTTAAATTAAAATTATAAATAATGGAGATAGAGTTCCGTGGGCTCGAAGTTTTTTATTGGAAATTTCCTCCTCTTTCAGAATCTTATTTCTTAAATATCAATAGTTTATGAAATATTGGCAAAAAACGAAATGCCATTTTTTTTTCATCTTCAATTGTTTATAACTTTTGCAATTTTATGCTAATACACGCTTCTGGACATTTTTCTAGGCGTTATTCCGGATCCAATGAGCTATCACACATAATTTTGAGAGCAGTATCTCTATTTTAGACCATTTTCAACTTGTCGAGTAGACTAATAGTAGACGGACAGATCCACATTCTCTCAGACAGTCAGGTGACACTGGAGGCTCTCAGTAGCCAGGAAGTGACGTTACAACTGGTATGGACCGGCAAAGAGAAACTGACAATTCTAGCAGAACAAAACCGCATTGAGCTGATTTGGGTGCCAGGACATCAGGGATTTGCAGGGAATGAAAAAGTTGACGAACTCGCTGGAAGAGGATCGGAAAACGAACCAGGTCCAGGACAGACCCTCGGGGTCACAGCACGAGCGTCAGTAGAAGACTGGATCGGGGAAAAATACAAACAATACTGAAATAACATTCCAGGAAACAGACACGGGAAATAATACATCAAAGGCCCATGTCGGAAAAAAACAGCGGACTTGTTAACCTTAAACAGGAAACAATTGAAAATTATTACGGGGCTGATGACTGGACACGTTCCAGTAAAAGATCACCTCAATAAAATGGGACTGGTCAATGTCAACCTCAAATGTAGATTATGCGGCACGGAACCAGAAACAGTATCACACATACTGTGCAACTGCGGGGCTTTGGACCGCAGAAGACAGTCAGTTTTCGGGCAACCAACTGGTGAACCGAGACTGTACAGCTCATATCCAGCAAAGGACCTGTACGACATTGTGCATGGCACGCAATAACTGGAATAAGTGCTGTAGAAGGGAACAACAGGCTAGATACAGTGGGTCAGAGGGCCCAAGTGTTTTTTTAGTTGGTAATCCGGAGAGATGGGGACATTTGAACTCGGAAACTTAGAGTGCGAGTCATACATTACCGTAGGATGTCCATAAAGAATTTTCTACACCCCCCTCCCCCCCGCCCCAAAAAAACCACCTTGAATATAAGCATGTTATTAAGAAACACGATGAAGATTTAAAAGCGATAGAAAATCAGTTCATGCGGACCAGTTTTTCAATCAATGCGTAGTAGCTCCTGTAAAAATTATAACACTTTCAATTCTCATGAGGAAACAATAAATGCAAAAATTGCTATATATATATATATATATATATATATATATATATATGGGATTTTGTGCTCTCTACGTACAATGATTTGATATTCAGAATTCCAATATACTTTTTATCCTGCCTACTGAACCACGAGTCTCTAGTGAGGCCATCAATAATTCAGAAAGTGCATTCGCGCAAATGTAGGTTTTGATGATCTAGTCTAGTGGAAAGAACATTTGCTTACTACGCAGACGATCCGGATTCGAATCCGATTGTTGCCTTTTTTTATCGAATCCCGGAACAAAAAGTATTTCGTATGATTTCTTTCAACGACATTTCGACATAGTATTTATCATCTTCAGGTTAAAAACACCAAAATTAAAAACGTGGGGTTTGAGACTTACCTTACTTAACACAATATTAAAATGTATGCACTAAAATGATCAATTAAAACCATTGAGTTCGAAATATAACACGTTATTTAACACAATATAAAATTATCTGTGATATATAAGTATTCACTTACAAATTATTTTATTAAAATTTCTGCATTTGCTTTGTTCGTTGAATGGTTTGTTTATCTTTCGTGCAATTCTGACCTCTTCATACGTACACTGGATTGTTTAGATTGAGTTATAGTATATGAGCCTATACAGTATACAGAATACCATGTTAAGACCTATATTGGTCAAACAAAACAATATTCGCAAAAACGAATACAAGCCCACGAGAACTCAAAATCTGACATTGCAGCCATATCCAAACACGAAAAAGGAAATCAACATAAGTTTGACACTAACAACGTTGTAATTTTGACCAAAGAGAACATTATTCGGAAAGATTCATATTAAAAAAGACCCCAACAGCATTAACAATGAGAATGATATTGAGAACTTGAGCCAGATTGATAATAACCTTTATTAACTTTGATTATAGTAATAATAATGTAAACTGATCTCTACATGCTGCCAAAATACCTTCAGGCTCATATACTATAACTCAATCTAAACAATCCAGTGTACTCATGAAGAAGCTGAAAATGCATGAAAGATAAACAAACTATTCCCGATAACATCGAAGTCACACCCCTACAATAACGTTCGTACGATGCAAACGCAGAAATTCAAATGGAATAATTTGTTAGTGAATACTCATATATATTACGGATATTTTTATATTGTGTTGAATAACGTGTTATATTTTGAACTCGATTGTTTTAATTGACTATTTTAGTGAATACACTTCAATATTGTGTTAAGTAAGATAAATCTCAAACTCCATGTTTTTAATTTTAGTATTTTTACCATGAAGATGACAAATACCATGTCGAAACGTCGTTGAAACAAAATTTTACAAATTGACTGAATCAGACCTTCATTCCGAGAAATTGAAGTCATAACTTCTAGAATATTAGCCGTATCAAAATGAGATTTGGTATGGGTAAATGGTATGTGAAGAGGAGAGTTCTCGTATATTCTTCATTTTCCGGTCACTTACAGTTTCACCGGAAATGGTTTTGAATTTTCAAATGGAATACCATGTATATTGTAATATTTTTGAATATCTGAGCCATTTCTGGATCAGAATGCGACATTTTAAAAAGTTTTACGCCCACTTAATTTTTTTAGAGTCATTTTTAATATTGCATCTAGGTGGCCATGATCGGAGGTAAACTAATCTGAGGACCTCAGGTGATGTCAGAAAATTACAATCGCAAAGATTCAGTGACTAGTATCATAGATAGGAATAAGACAAGTTGGCAGAATTACATTCTAACTATTATTTTTCAAATAGCGACCACTTTTTGACAAGCACTTTCCGAAAGAAGGATTTATTGACGAATCTAATGATACTTATTTATTTGCGATTGAATTAAAAATAAGAAGATAAATTAAATATTGCTAAGAAATATACCGGATAATAATTCATTTACTTTCGTCAAGTGTACCATAGATATTAATTTATTTACTTTCACTGAAGTGAATTTTCGAAGTGCATTGCTCCTTATTCATTTCAGCTTGTTCAATTGTTTCTCTCAACACGTTTCGTAACATTTGAAGCGTTATACTTCTATATGCTTGTAGAATTCTTTCTTCTGAGATTTCAAGAGTGGCTGGGACTGTTGCAAAGTAAACCTCTTCTTTAACATATCCCCAAATGAAGAAATCAAGCACAGTGAGATCCGGTGAGCGGGCAGGCCAGCGTACTGGACCATTGGTTGCAATAACTTGATTATTAAAATGCTCTTTTGAGTATTTAAAAATTTATCTGGTATTATGACGGGGTGCTCCATCTTGTTCGCCGTAAAACTGCTAAAGGTAGATTATTAAGATGATCCTCGATTTCATTCGGAAGAAAACCTAAGTACCCAATCCCTGAAACAACATTGACCCAATTATTCTGTTCCCAACGTTACCAGCCCACACATTGAGGCCAAACTTTTTTTAAATTGCCTTTTCTCATTGCATGTTGATTTTGTTGGGCCCACTACCGAGTATTTTGCTTATTGAACATACCATTATTTGTAAATCGTGATTCGTCGGAAAAAAGAATAAAGTTGAAAAAATTTGGGTTAAATCTATGATTTTGAAGCAGCCAATCACAAAACACTACCCGTCTATCGTCATCGTCAGCATACAAATGTTGATGTAACTGATATCTAAATGCTTGATATTCGTGCTTTTTCAGTAGTTTTCTTGCTGATTCATGACTTATCTAAATTTCTTGACTAATTTCTCTTGAAGAAACCGTTTTATTAACCTCAACCATAGCAGGAACGTTAATCTCAGTCTCTCCATTTACGATAAACCTCTGTTCCGCCTCTCGATTTCCTTCTTACCTAAAACGATTCTCAACTTGAGGAAAATACTGATGGGCTGGATGTTGCCGATTGGGATATCTCTGAGCATACAACTCAGCAGCATTCCTTGAATTTCTATGACATTCTGCAAATATTAATAACATATCCGGTTTTCAACTTTGCAGATACATTATTTTGAAGAAAAATAAAACTAAAATTCAAAGAAAATTGAGAAACTTCTACTGTCTGTTCATAAATGAGTGTTTTGTTTTCCAAAGAAGACTCGATAAAAATAACTGCAAAATATAATGCATCATGGCTACCCATGGCACACTTGACAAAAGACAATAAATTATTATCCAGTATTCTTCTTAGTAATATTTCATCCATGTTCTCATTTTCAATCAAATCGCAAATAAATTAGTATCATTAGATTCGTAAAAATCCTTTTTTCGGAAAGTGATTGTCAAAAATGTTCGCCATTTGAAAAATAATAGTTAGTCACGAAAATGTAATTTTGCCAACTTGTCCCATTCCTATCTATCATACTAGTTACTAAAACTTTGCGATTGTGATTTCTGGCATCACCTGAGTTCCTCAGATTAGTTTATGTTTGATCATGTCCACCAAGATGCAATATTAAAAGTTACTCTAAAAAAATTAAGTAGGCGTAAAAACTTTTCAAAATGTCACTTTCTGATCCAGAAGTATCTCAGAAATCCAAAAATGTTACAATATACAGGGTGTTCCATTTAAAAATTCAAAAACGGGGTCATTGTCGGTGAAACCGTTGAAGCTTAGACCTAATGAAGTGGAATTCAATGACACAAAATTTCGTGCATCATTGATAGGTCACCAACAGATAGGCCAATCCACGACACCAAAAGTCGTACTTCTAGTGCGTTCAGAGTAACATAAAAAGTTAGTTTATATATATATATATATATATATATATATATATAAAAAAAAAAAACTATGAATTTGAAATAAACTTTGTAGAAAGGATATTCCTTGAGGTTGCAGTCAAAATAATGGCCTATGAGAAAAAGAAAAACTCTTTCTTATTTAGTCAAGCTTTCGAAAATGTTTATTTTCATTATCAAGACAAGTAAGGTGAGGTTAAGTGAAGACAGCGAACTAATCACCATTTTGTGATTGAGGAACTTTTCAAAATCATATCACTATGAACCACATATATATATATATATATATATATATATATATATATATATATATATATATATAAATATATATATATATATACAGAGTGACCACTTTTTTAATGGGATTGTATTGGTAACTTTTAAACCATAAGAGTTAGAAGGTCGGTCAAATGGAGAAAAAGTTGCATTCATAGAAGCATTGTCAAGCAGTTCAAACAATTCGAGATTATCAGGGCCGGTTATTGAGATATCATAAGAAAAGTAAATTCTGTCATTTTGATTTTTTTTTCCCACTTTATTTCGAATATTATCAAAAAATGTCACAGAAGTTTTTTATTCGACAGTAAATTGTCCTCATTTTGACATAATCAGATTTTGTATCCAACGTTTCGTACGCTCTGGGCCACCCTCAACCTCATATTTTATGACACTTTTCGAAATAACTTTTAACGCTTAATTCAACGATTTATCAAACAAAGTCATTCAAAGTTGATTTTCAGGTGATTTTGACCATTATCCAAATTTCTTTGGGTCGGATCTGTATTACATTTAGGTACCTTTAGTTTAATTAACAACATGCAATACATTTCGATAAGAAAATCAACTTACTCATCTTCAACTGAATGGAACGTAACAGAATCAAAGCAAGAAACAAGTAATAATTATTCCAAGAGGTGAAAAACCTAATTCATAATAATTAAACGAAACTATCATTTAATGAAAGAAAAATCAAATGATTATTCGAAAGTAATTGATGAACATAAATGAAGTAAGTGTTCGAAATGTCCACCATTTTGTAAAATGCACTTTGCGGTTCTAGAACCCATACTTCTTATACATTTGCTTATTTCGTCTCCTTGAATACCTTCCAATACATTCTCGAAGAATCATTATTGTTGGATTTGTCATTTGTTCCCTTGAAACAACTTACAGAATCGAACTTTATTTTGAGATCATTACGATATAATTTTCGCAAGGCTTGTTATTCAAATTCAAAATCATTGTATTCGCGTCTCTTGACTATTTTATTAACAGCAGTTTTTGATGAATTGCATTCACTGGCCACAGTTCTCGATTTTTTTTTCTGGGTTCAATTGAATTTGGGTCAGAACATTGATATCGTTGATAGACTTGTTTTTTCTTACATACACACAACTCTAGGTTTATTGAATGTATCATTTTCAAGTAGTAGGCCGTGGATAAAAAAGAACATAACAAGATATGTCATATTATTTGTCACTTCGTTTATTATTGTGTTACAAGAACTTGTCATTAAATACTTTTCTGAGTAATTTCAATCTAACTTATTCGATATGGTAAGATACACAAATGAAGAGGAGAGAGATATGTACGGAGTGTACATAAAACTAGATAGAAATTCGTTCAAAGCACAACAAAGGTATGGTGAATTATATCCTGGAAGAACAACACCAAATATTAAAATGTTTCGACGTTTATCTACAACGTTACTTGCACATAATTCATCCATCAAACCAAGAGGTCCTTATGTACGACGAAACGAGCCTATCAATGACATCAATGTTCTGGCCCAAATTCGAATGAATCCAGGAATAGGATCGAGAACTATAGCCAGTGAATGCCATTTATCAAAGAGTGCTGTTAATAAAATACTCAAGAGTCACGGATACCATGACTATAAATACCAAGCCGTGCAAAAACTATATCGCAATGATCCTGAGAGAAGGTTGCAATTCTGTAATTGGTTTCAACGGAAGGTGCGGAATAACAACAATTTTGCGCACAATATCATTTGGGGAGACGAAACAACATTCACAAATTCTGGCATATTCAATCGAAGGAACAAACATTTTTATGCCATAGAAAATCCTCACTTAATTCATGAAGATAGACATCAATATCGTTTTCCTTTGAACATATGGTGCGGTTTGTTGAATAATAAATTACTGGGACCCTATTTTATTGACGGCAACCTAACCGGAGCAAAATATGTAGAAATTATAGAAGAAATGTTGAATGATCTTCCTATACGGTATCGGCGTAATAGTCCATGGTTCCAACAAGACGGATGTGGTCCACACAACTCAAGAATAATCACAGACTATCTAAATCGAACTTTTCCCGATTCATGGATTGGAACAAGAGGTCCAGTAGCATGGCCTGCCAGATCTCCGGACTTGAATCCGCTGGTTTTTCATTTGTGGGGATATCTCAAAAATAAAATTTATGATACTACGAACCCGACAATGGAGATTCTTCGCGAGAAGAATGAGAATGTATTGGAAGGTATCCAAGGAGACGAAATAAGCAAATGTATAAGAAGTATGGGTTCCAGAACCGCAAAGTGCATTTTACAAAATGGTGGACATTTCGAACACTTACTTCATCAATGTTCATCATTTACTTTCGAATAATCATTTGATTTTTCTTTCATTAAATGATAGTTTCGTTTAATTATTATGAATTAGGTTTTTCACCTCTTGAAATTTGTAAATAATTATTACTTGTTTCTTGATTTGATTCTGTTACGTTCCATTCAGTTGATATGAAGAATATCGAAATGTATTGCATGTTGTTAATTAAACTAAAGGTACCTAAATGTAATACAGATCCGACCCAAAGAAATTTGGATAAGGGTCAAAATCACCTGAAAATCAACTTTGAATGACATTGTTTGATATATCGTTGAATTGAGCGTTAAAAGTTATTTCGAAAAGTGTCATAAAATATGCAGGTCCGTATTGAAAAAAATGAGGTTGAGGGTGGCCCAGAGCGTACGAAACGTTGGATACAAAATCTGATTATGTCAAAATGAGGATAATTTACTGTCGAATAAAAAACTTGCGTGACATTTTTTGATAATATTCAAAATAAAGTGGGAAAAAAAGAAAAATCAAAATGACAGAATTTACTTTTTTTATGATATCTCACGCTCACTTCAGATACATCTTTTCTAATTATTATTACACGTGAAATTCTGTTCAATGCTAAATTGGACTCACCTCATCATGATGATCGGACGCGCATATATTTACAATCAACGTAATAATCAACAGCAACGTGCGAAACTGCAACAATCTGATTTCGAACAGAAGATTATCTTCCCAAGGAGTGATGAAAATATATATGTTGATTATGAGTATACATGTTGAAGTAATGATGAAAATCAGGAAACCTGTGTCGAAAAAACTCATTGAAATTTTCGTATACCATTTTGATTTTTCTGGTAATACGTATGTGACTATCTATATTCCTTTTGATTGATCCAATCAACATGTTAGAGAGGAGGATTTCCTGCAAATCTTTCTTCAACATCAAGTTTATATTTTTCTGTGAATGAATATTCAGCCTATTTTGTTGGATAAGAACAGTATTTAAGGTCAGTTCTATTATCCCGCTGATTGCAACTATCAACTTGGAAATAGTCCCATAGTTGATTCCATATATCTGGATGAGCAGAAATAATGTGTAGAGAATCGTCAGGTTCGAGAGACATACAATTATATTTCCTATAATATATGTCAAACGAAAATATTTGCGATCACTTGAATCTAAACAGCACGTTTCTTTCATGATATCGCAGTGTATATTCGTAGATGCCAAGTGATACCGTGCATTGAACAATATCATAAGATATAAAGAAATACCGTAGATGCCTGCCAGTTCATCTGTTATTAGCAGCAGACAAATCACCGAGTCTTCGGCACAAATACTCAATATATAAAAACAATTCCATAACAATGCGACGATAATTAGTGCAGCAATGCAATACATCCAATAACAACCTTTGATTTCTTGAAAATGTGCCTTTCTTGCATGGTATTTTTTGGAGTGTTCGCAAAATCCTCTATAAGGTATAAGCCATGGAGCAGATTCAAGGCAGGGTTTGAGAACGCAAACCATACAATTTTCTACTTCTTTGACTCTCCAGAAGTTCCTGAAGGACATCATGCTCAGGGACAAACAGTTGTCGATATATTCTCTGATCACTTGGAATGTTTTCGTCGTCTTGTTCATAATATGCAAGCCTCAGTCAATTAATTTTCACAGAAAGTATTTGTTATAACTGGTTATTACGAGAGTTCGATATCAACTGTAAAACGATTCATATCCCAGGAATTTCCATAAATGCATATTATCACGAACACCAAACCAAATTAAAAGTGCATCAATAATAGAAGAGCGGTGATCTACGTGTTCGTGTTTTGAAACATCTAGAGGTTGTCGGCTTTCACTGAATTCTGCGAAATATGAGTTCCAATGAAATATCACAATATTTATGTATATGAATTTATAAATATATATGAAATGCACAAAATTATAGATGTGACACCTATAATTTGTGGAATGAACCTCAGACCTAATGAACTGGAATTCATTGATATGTATATATAAATTTTCAGGGTGTTAGTGAATAAGTGCGACAAACTTCAGGGGGTAATTCTGCATGGAAAAATAATGACAGTTTGCTTCATAACTTTTGTCCGTTAATGCTTCGTTTTCTGAGATACGGGGTGTGTAAGTTTTTCTTGAAAACTGACTATTTATTTATTGCTACGAAACCGGTCGAGATATGCAAATTAAATTTGGTGATTTTCAATAGGTAGTTATAGCTGATTTTTTGACATGCAATTGAAAATTGTATGTTCATCATCGGCGCGCATACGGGTAATGATCCCAATATTTTCAAAAAAAAAGAATGATACCTCACTGGAATATTTCGAATTGAATTCCTCGTTCAATTTGTGACAAAAAATCTATTTTGCGTTTTTTCCGTATGGGGCACCGATTTTATGCAGAAAAATTAAACATCTTAACGCGTATTTTTCATTTCTTTGATACATTAACAAGAACTATCTAATACAATAACGTTAAACCAGAACCATAACAGAAAATAAAAGGCGCAAAGCTGAAACAACTGTTCGAAATGACCTCCTCAGACGTGATACAAGATTCAACTCTTCGCCTCATTGATTGTCGTATTCGCGCAAATATTCCTGGTGTATTTATTATTGTCTCACAGCCGTTATAATTCGATCCCTCAGTTCTTCAACATTTTCGACGAGAGTGGAATAAACTAATGACTTAAGAAAACCCCAAATAAAAAAATCTAAAGGATTTAAATCCTGAGATCTAGCAGGCCAATGTTCCGTACCTCCCTTACCCATCCAACGATTTGTATATACTGTATCTAAGTGATTACGTACAATATTGCTAAAATGGACTGGTGCACCATCATGCATGAAACAGAAGTGCTGTCTCAGCTGTAGAGGAATTTCTTCAAGAAGAACAGGTTACCCTTCCTGTAGAAAATTGAAGTAAGAGTCGCCTGTTAGTCGTTGTGGGGGGGAATATGGACCGATTGAATGATCATCAAGTACCCCAAACCATACATTTACTGAAAACTGATGCTGAAAATGAGCTTCAAAGATTCTCCTCAGCACAGAGGTGATTGTTTTGGAAATTTTGTATACACTGTCGTCCAAAATTAGCCTCGTCAGAAACAAAACGCCATTTGAAAAATTAGGAATTTGAGCGATTTGATAAAGAATCCAATGGCAAAAAACTTGGCGCGGAAAAAAGTCTCTAGGTAGTAGAGCTTGCACACGTTGAATATGACATGCAATTGCTGTTCTTTGAGAATTTCAAATACAATGAAGTTGCTTACATTCAGTATGTTGGCAATTTTTCGAGTACTTGTTTCAGGTGACTCCGCAATCAACTCGAGAACTGCTCCTTCTAGTTGCACAATTCGTACTTTTCGAGGGCGCCCGCCGTCAACCGTTTGTTTCTCAAATGTACAATTTCCGCGCAAATGTTGGTGAATACGAGCAAATATTGTGTGATGGGGTACCCTAAGTCCCGCATACAATCGTCAAACTTGCCTGCCATTTCCATTACTTCGACAATAGACAAAATGCATGTCGCATTTGTATAATTTTTCATTATTTTCGATAAAAGAAAAATTAATTACTTATTATCATTAATGTTATACCAAACTAAAGCTTAAAAATGAAGAAACTAGCATCGCTACTAGGAGATGTATTGAAGTAATGACAAATACGCGTTAAGATGTTTTTTTTTGCATGAAAACGGCGCCCCATACGAAAAGAAGCAAGGAAAATTTTTCGTCACAAATTGAACGAAAAATTCAAAAATTATTTTTAATTTGAGATATCTAGGTGATGTACCATTTTTTTCTTTAGAAAAATTGAGATAATTACCGGTATGCGCGCCAATGATGACCATAAAATTCTAAATTGCATGTCAAAAAATGCGCAATAACTATCTCTTGAAACTCACCGAATTTCAGTTGCTTATCTCGACCGGTTTCAGAGCAATAAATAAATAGTCAGTTTTTTTGAAAAACTTAAACACCCCGTATTTCGGAAAACGAAGAATTTGCGGACAAAGTTATATAGCAAACTGTCATTATTTTTTCATAAAGAATCACCTCCTGAAGTTCGTCGCACTTATTCACTAACACCCTGTATATATGAAAGGGAGGAATATCGTGGAGACTGTTAATCAAAATGAAGAAATTTAATGGACCGTAGACACGTGTTTCGGGCTCTCGGCCCTCATCAGTACGGTGAAGAAGTGCAAGGTTGAACAACACTTGGTAGAAAACGACAAATCGACGGCTGGCCTCTGTTTGTTCACTACGTTGATTTGTCGTTTTCTACCATGTGTTGTTCATCCTTGCACTTCTTCACCGTTCTGATGAGGGCCAAGAGCCCGAAACACGTGTCTACGGTTGATACTTCTCTTTGAGGGCTATGTCTAATAAATATATATATATATATATATATATACATACATACATATATATATATATATATATATCTGCTTAAATTGGCTACATACGGGAAACTTTTTCATTATCAATTTTACGAAAAAAAGTTATGTTCATAAAAAGTTCTACATGGTCTAAAAGCCAAGATGCAACCATCAGATATCGAATTCTATCAATCTTATACGAGGTATGTCAAAAAATATGAATTTCACTCATTTACAGATCTATTCAACTCACCGACAATCACAACAGACCGCAAGTGTTGAACCGCAAAACCGCTCTCCTTCAAAACGGTTATTACACAAATTTGCAGATCAAACCCGTTCTTCTAACTCCCGAAATTCAACAGATATCCAATCACACAAAGCTTTCCTTTCCAATATGAAAGGTGTCACCGACAAAATTGGCAGAATCTTGAAGAAACGCAACATTAAAACAATTTTGACAGCAAATAATAAAATCTCCGATTTTCTCAGGTTTCCTGAAGATAACATAGCTAATGAGTCTCAAGGAATTTATAAAATACCAAGCTCCGAATGCCCTAGGACAAACATAGGACAAACTAACGGGCGAGTCACCAGTCGAGTTTACCAACATAAACTTGCTGTCCGGCACTTGGATCCTTCTTCGGCACTTGGATCCTTCTTCGGCACTCTCCGAACACTATGAAGGGACAGGCCACAGAATGGATTCCGACCACACAGGGACCATTGCCACCGAGAGAACACTGCAAGCGAGAGTCATTCGTGAAGCCCTTGAGATCGATCAATAAACGCGATGATGGACGCAGACTACCCAATACTTAGAAACCTCTACTTTGCCCCCTTACTCCCAAACCAAGCCCTGCCCATTGTTCCGCTCCACTGAATTAACCTAGGTTAAATACTCCACATCCACCATCTGATCCTCAGTTCCCTGAAGGAGAAGACAGATCGATACCTTAGAAGAAGCTAGTGGGAAACCTGGGAGTAGGCAGATTGAGACCTCGGTTGGAAATCATTTCCTTTCCTACGTGACAACACCAGTATAGGCAGATTGAGACCTCAGGGGGTAAATCACATTCCTACTTCAGTGACTACAACCTAGGAGTAGGCAGATTGATACCTCGGTTGGAAATCACTTCCCTCTTTCAAAAAACTTGTATTTTTAATTTTGTTCCACTTTTTTTGGAAATGGCTCCAAAATGGGAGCCGAAACGTCGAAATTACCAAAATTCTAGATACGGTTCAACCAGATCTTTCAATATTCATTATTTATATATATATTTATATTGTTATGTTATGCCAGTTGTAAATTTTAAAAGAATAAAAAACCACAGAAAGAATAAATAATAAATAATTATAAATTTCAAGAGTTTGTTTGTGAATAACACTATGTATATTGTGAGCCTAGGTATGATATGGATAGATAGTAATGTCAAAGTACTATAAAACAAACAATTTCATACACTGTCAAAATTATAATAACCCATATTTGATCAAAAGACAACAAAAAGTCCAAATGTACAAAATTGTCATGAATAAAAAGTAATCAACACATTTATAAATTTGAAACATGCAGTATATGAAGTTGTAGCAGACTAATAGTAGCCAATGAGAGAACGGCAAACGTCTTTATGAAAACAGCCAATCAGGGAATAGATGGTCAGGTGTAAAATTGAAATTGTGAGGAAATAGCAATGAGATGGTATCAGAGGCAATTATTATTCAAATATGTAAATACTGATAAGTATGGAAAAATAATTGTAAATAAAAATTATGCAATATAAACATAAACAGTAAAAAGTGACAAATTAGTGCGCGAATTTGAAAATTCAAATGGAAAAACAGAGAAAAAAAGAAGTATCTACGCAACGGAAAAACAAAGCTTTGAGGAGATCGAATTTTTTTTCCAATGAGACGCCTAGCAAAAATCTCACTGGAGGAATAATGGAATAATTCCATCATTTGGTAAAGAAAACCTATACTACCTTAATGATAAAACATATCCACGGATCCTGATGCTGATTTCCACATATATATAGTTCCTGATACTGGTATTGCAGTCCTGACAGCGATTGGAGAGAGGAGACGTCCAGTTTTATGGTATAGTTCAAACACTAACAGTTCCAACCAGGTATTAAAACTTTCATAGTGTATTTCCGGTCCAGAACTATTTCACAATAACCAATTTCACATTCGAAGAACTCTATTTCAATTCATTTTGAACGATAACAGAAAATTTTACATTCACGAAAAGTGAGGTTCTGTTTATCTAACCATGATCTAATTTATTATTATTATTCGTGAATATTTGTTTGATTCACTCTAGCATAAGTTATTTCTGGTAGGCCAGGTAATTTAAAGTCTTCCTGAATAAAGGAGATAATTGTCTTTTGATAGTTATTGTTTATTTTCTCACAATGATCAACTAACATGACAAAGATCATTCAATGAACTGAAGTTAGTCACATATGGCAGTGTCTATATTGCTTTGAACCGACCACCTTTTGAGATAAGAGCGTACCAACTGTTGTTTAGCTGTGGCGAGAAAAATAATAATTGTTGGTAGCGTGACAAGAGAACAGTGACGTTCGCTGGCAATTATTATTACAGGGGCAGAAATATCTATTTGTATCATTATCAATTTGGCTCTCAAAGAATTACCACAAAATAATTAGTAATATCAATATACAAAAACAATTTCTATTTATCAAATCATCACATTACAATTTGGCACCCAAAAACGTGGTGAAAAATATATATAAAACTATCAAATAGTATAATTTGTTAAACTATCATTACATTACAATATATATATATATATATATATATATATATATATATATATATATATATATATCTATATATATATATATATATATATATATATATATAGTCACTTAAGTTGGCTACATATGAAAAACTTTTTTATTATTAATTTTACGAAAAAAGTTATTCTCATAAAAGTTCTGCATGGTCTAAGAGCCAAGATGCAACCATCATAATCAAATTTTATCAATCTTATTTTAAGTAACTTTAAATTTCACAATGTCGAAAATTGTTATTGTGAAAAGTTGTTCGGAATTAAAAATCACGTTCAAATATGCAGTTGCATTAATTTAAAGTACTTTTTTTATTTCTCGAATCATCTCTACAATAACAACGAAAATTTAACTGTAATTATTGTACATGTAATCAAGAAATATCAGACAGTAAAATGTTTGACAGTGACATTCAAAACATCAGTTGTATTTAGCGAAATTTGGTAGAAATGCCAGCAACATTAGGTAAGTACTGAAGATAAAATTGAAATTGTGTTAATTGTGGGTGAGAATTATAAAACTTATCGTAAAGTTGCAGAAAGTTTTAATAACCGACACCCAGAGAAATTTTTTTACTATGTCATCGTAAGGAAATTATTAACAGAATTGAAGACTTCTGGAGATGTAAAAAATAAATTTAGTAACAAGCGCCAACAACGGATTGCCAATGATGACATGGGATTTGAAGTAATGATTTCAGTAATCGAACTCCTGAAATATCCTTGCGAGAAAGGGCAGCTTCGATGCAAAATCCTATTAACAAAGATACGGTTAATTTTTTTTTTATAACAAGTTTCACTCATACATGCCCCGATTTGTTCATACGTTGAGACCAGGAGATCATGATAGACGATTTGAATTCTGTTTTAGCATCCAAAGAATGTTAGAAGATAACCCATTTATGGCAAGACATATCCTTTTTTCGGATGAATCAACATTTACATCAAATGGAACAGTTTCTAGCCAAAACTGCCGTTGGTGGAGTGATACTAATCCAAATTTTACCATCAAAACTCTGGACCAGTATGCATTCAAAACAAATGTGTGGTGTGGAATTTACCGAAATAAAATAATTGTACCTTTTTTTATGAATCTTTGATTGGGGACCGTTAATTGCTTTTTTAGAAAATGAATTAGACGATTTTCTTGATGATGTTCCCCTCCTTCAATGTCAACAAATATGGTTCCAACAAAATGGTGCCCCATGCCACAATAGGTTAGATATAAGGCAATACCTTGAAAATCGTTTTAATAGAAGTGTTTCGGTTTTCTGAAATTTTTTGGCCTCCTCGGTCTCCCGATTTGACGCCACTCGATTTTTCCTTGTGGGATTACCTGAAGGCAAAGGTGTATCTGCAAAGGCCATTTACAGATGTTGCTCATTTGGAAAGAGTCATTACAGAATGCGTTTAGAGTATTACTCCGGCTATGGTTACAAGGGCATTGAAAAACTTTCGTGATAGAACAATTACTTGTATTGAAAGAGAGGCCGGATATTTGCGTTAGTGAATTGAGGGAGCTAGTAATGTTCGTTAAATTATTACTATCAAATGAATTATTATGGTATTATTAATTTAAATGCATCGCTGAAATGTTACAAGACAGAAATTAACTAATTAAAAGGTTATCAACTGTTCAATGTTCATTAGATTCTTTATAAATTTTGTTTTGTGAAAATTTCTTTTTTAATTTTTTCTAAACAGGAAAAGGGTTTAAAACATGTTTCTAATAAAAAAAAAAGATAAATGTTGGGTATTGAAAATTTTGGGGAAAAAAAATTTTTAAAAAAAATTTTTTTTAATTAGAAGGATGTAATAAAATCAAAACATATTTTTTTCCCCCCCAACAATTTTTTAAAATAACAATTTTCGATATTGTGAATCATTTTTTCTCTTGGTAAAATTTCCCTTTTTTTTGTTTTTCCTCGTATAAGTTTGGGTAAAATTTATACCCAATTTTTTCATCTTGGTTTTTTTGACCATGCAAAAAGATGGATCAAAAAATTTTTTTGAAAAAGGTAGAAGGAAAATTTTATGTTGGGCCCAAAAAACGGTGTAGTTAAATTATTAAATAATTATTTTTAAACCCGTTTAAACCCGCGAAGGCCTTTTAAGCCACCCCGCACCAGCCCCAAAATAAGCTGTGTGTAATTAATAATTTTAAAAATGTTTGTTGTTGTTTATTTATTTTCTGTTTTAAATTTACCCAAAACTTTATTTTCCGAAAAAAACCCCTTTGATTCAAAAACTACGGGGATCAAAACCCGGCCAAAAAATTACCCTCATAAGGGGGAATCCCAATTTACTAAAAAAAAACTTAAAACCAAAAATTTTTAAAAAAGGGGGAGGGGTTGAAAAAAAAAATGTTTTTTCCCCCCTCCTTTTTTGGGAAAACGCTTTTTAAAAAGCCCAAAACCCTTTATTTTTTTTTTAACCGAAAACCTCCAAATTTTAAAGGGGAAAACCAAAACAAAATTTTGGGAAATTTGGGCAAAAGTTTCCGGGGGAATTTCCCAAATTTTTGGGTTTTATACTTAAAAAAATTTATAAAAAATTTTTTTAAAATTAATTAAAATTGAAAAACCGGGTAATACTCTAAACGCTTTTTTTAAAGCTCTTTAAAAAGAAACGCCCCTTAAAAAACCTTTGAAGAAAAACCTTTTTTTTTGGTTTTAACTTCATATTTTTTTTTTCCCAAAACCCATTGTAAAATTAAAAAAAATTTAAAATTTTTATGGTTTTTGGGGCCTTGACCATACGAACTTTTTATGGGGGAAAATTTTTTTTTTTAAAATTTAAAAAAAAAATTTTTTCTTCCAACAAAAGTAAACCATATATATATATATATAAAATTTTAAAAAAAAAAAATATATATATATATATATATATATATAAAAGGGAAAATCAGATTTAAACCGGGATCTGGGGCTTTTTTGGAATTTGGGCCTTTTAAAAAAACCTTTTTTCCAAAAAAATGAAAAAAATTTAAAAACAAATTTTTTTAAAAAAAATGCCAAAATAAACTTTTCCTTTTAAATTTTGTCACGAAAGAAAAGGGGGCCTTTAAAAGAAAACCAAAACCCCAAATTCTACCCCCAAAACCCCCATTTTAAATCCCTTTTCCCTTAAAAAACGGGGGTTTATAATTTTATATAAATTTTTGCATTTTGGGGTTTTGACCCCAGAACTGTTTGGGGGTCCCCCAAAATTTTTTGTAAAATTTTTAATGAAAAAAATTTGAAACCCCCGCAGCGAATAAGCCTTCCCATATTTTTAACCCCCGCCTTTTTAACCCGGGCCCCCCCAATTTTCCCTTTATATAAAAAAAACCCTTTTATATTTTTGGGCCCTTATATTATTTACAAAACTTTTTAAAAAAATTCTACCCATCCCAAAAAATTTTCCTTTAAAATTCAAACTTCAATCCCTTTAGGGGGATGCCCAAAAAAATAATTTCCCCAAAAGGGGACTTCACAATATCAAAATTTTATTCCAAAAAATTTTTTTCCCGGAAAAAAAAAAATTTTGTTTTGATATCCCCTTTAAAACCTTCTTGTGAAAAATTTTTTTTTTAAAAAAATTTTTTCCCCAAAACCCCAAACCCAAAATTTTTTCATTTTATTTTTAAAAACTTTTTTTCCTACCTTTCCCCCTTTAAAATTTTAAAAAAATTTTCCAAAAAACAAAATTTTTTCTTGAACATTGAACAGTTTTAAACCCTTTTTTTGATTTTAAATGTCTGTCTTGTAACACAGCGTCATTTAAATTAAAATACCTAAAATTCATTTGGTAGTAGTAATTTAACGCATTATTTCTCCCTCAATTACTAACCTTTATATCCCCCCCTCTCTTTCAATACAAGTAATTGTTCTATAGAAAGTTTTCAATACCCTTGAACCGCCGGGTAATACTCTAAACGCATTCTGTAATGACTCTTTCCAAATGAGCAACGTCTGTAAATGGCCTTTGAAGATACACCTTTTTATTTAGGTAACCCCATATTCATATTTTTTTACATACCTCGTGTAAGATTGATAAAATTTGATATATGATGGTTGCATCTTGGCTCTTAGACCATCAGGAAACTTTTCGAGGGAAAAACTTTTTTTAAATTTAAAAATAAAAAAGTTTTTTTTATTGGCAAATTAAGTAGACCATATATATATATATATATATATAAAAATTTAAAGATTTTAACCCTATCTAGACATTTGGGAATTTCGACTTTCCCTTTCCCCTTTTGGGATTTCCAAAAAAAAAAAAGAAAAAAATTAAAAAACAAGTTTTTGAAAAGGGAAGTGATTTCCAACCGGGTATCAATCTGCCTACTCCTAGGTTGTGTACTGAAGTAGGTTGATTTCCCTGGGGGCTCAATCCCTACTACTCGGGGGTTTTCGTAGGAAAAGGGAAAAGATTTCCAACCGAGGTCTCAATCCCTTTCCCAGGTTTCCCCCCTTTACTTCTTCTAAGGTATCGTCTGCTTCCCTTCAGGGGGGGATCAGATGGTGGTGTGGGTATTTCCTAGGTTAATTCAGTGGGCGGAACAATGGGCGGGGGTTGGTTTGGGGAAAAGGGGGAAAGTAGAGGTTTCTGTATTGGGTAGTCGCGTCCATCATCGCGTTTATTGATCGTTCAAGGGGGTTTGTACCCCTTGCAGTTTCCCCCGGGGGCTGGGTTTTCGGAACCTTTTGGCTTTCCCCCATATTTCGGGGGAAATCCGGGAAAGGGTCAAGTGCCGGGGAAAGGGTCCAATGCCGGACAGCAAGTTTATGTTGGTAAACTCGACTGGTATCGCCCCAGTTTGTCCTATGTTTGTCCTAGGGCATTCGGAGCATGGTATTTTATGAATTCCTTGAGACTCATTAGCCATGTTATCTTTAGGAAACCTGAGAAAATCAGAGATTTTATTATTTGCTGTCAAAATTGTTTTAATGTTGCGTTTCTTCAAGATTCTGCCAATTTTGTTTGTTTGAGTTTGTTCAACATTGCGGACTGTTGTGATTGTCGGTGAGTTGAATAGATCTGTAAATGAGAGAGTTCAAGACGGAGTTTGTTTGAACAGGATGGTGATGAGAGTTGGCGTGTAGACACTGGTTAGTGGGTGTGGGTTTTCTGTATGCTGTGTGAGTGAAGGCGTCGTTAGTTTCAGTGATGAGGACGTCAAGGAACGGAAGTGAGTTCTTGATTTCGGTTTCCATTGTGAATTTAATGTTGGAGTGGATGTTGTTTAGATGATATAGGTCCATGTGGAGTTTTGGAGCCATGGGGCCATATGACGAATATGTCGTGATCGTATCGGAACCAACAAGTGGGTTTGTGGTCAAATGAGCTAGGGCCTTAGTCTCGAAATCCTCCATGTACAGATTTGCAAGAACTGAAGAAAGGGGTGCACCGTTCACTTGTTTGTAATATGTGCCCTGGAAAATTAAGTAAGTAGTACTGTTCATACAATGGTCGATGAGGTATGTTATGTTTGGATTGAGAATGTCTAGTGTGTCTGCGAGAGGAACGTTCGTGAAGAGGGATACTACATCAAAGCTCACGAGGGGTTCTATATGTCTTGAGGAGTTCTAGATAGTGGTACGAGTTGAGTACATATGATGAAGCTTCTTCGGCTAGAGGCTGAAGAGTGCTTGCCATATTTTCTGCAAGTTTGTGGGTTGGTGATCCATAAGCGCTGACAATTGGGCAGAGGGAAATGTTTGATTTGTGTGTGGATTTTTTTCTAGGAATGGTGAATTTGATTTCCGAAATGACAACACCTGAGGAGTAGGCAAATTGAGGCCCCAGGGGAAATCACATTCCTACCTCAGTGACTACAACCTAGGAGTAGGGCAGATTGAGACCTGGGTTAGAAATAACTTTCCTCTTTTTACTCTCATCAATAACTTGTATTTATACAGGGTGTCCCTGGACTTCCTCTTTTCCTTTCGTGAATGTATAGATGGGGTCAAAATATCACCAGTACTTCATATAACTTTTGTTCCTAAAAGCCTTCGTTACCAAGTTACGGGCCCTCAAAGTTACAAAATGAAAAATGTTTTTCTTTGATAACTTTCAAAGTGAATATTAAAAATCATCCTCATTTTGGTGATTGACTAAACAAATGAATTCCTTTGATGAGCTTCTAGGCAGGGGTCAGTTGTTTTGCTACAAAGTCAGGAACGGACTACCCCCGATGGTCCACCATAAAACTTTGAAATGACAGATAATTTTTCAATAGTTTTCAACGAAATAAGGTTACGTAGACAATTTTCTGAATAAAAGTACTCGTGTGAAAAGTCGATCGGAGCAACGATTCTTGATAAAAATGCAGTTTTACTCGACGACATCAAACCCGATCGTCCACCATTATTTGAAATGAAAAATTTTCACAGTTGAAATACTAATGCTAACGTTAATTCAACAACATTTATAACAGGGATAATACAAAATATGCTGAAATAAAGTCGTAAAAAAAAGTACAGTATCTAGTTGAATGTTTCATTCACAATGTAGATATTTTTTCAAATGAAATATCAAGTTATGTAGATTCGTGGTGTTTTTGAACCAACAAGCTACTTTACTATGGAATATCGAATTCAGTCCATATTTTGTATGTAGGCGTGGAATAAGCACGTTTCGTGTTCTGTTATCTGAATCCCATGAAACTCAACATTTGGATGTTGCAAATTCGTATTCACAGCTCAAATGTTGAGGAGTTTCACTGATAAGTATAACTTCATGGGGGAAAATCTTCAACCCGAAGATAAATTTAGCTGAAAAAACGCACATCGGAAGACATAACTAATGAAAAGCGAACGAATAAACTTCAAAAACGGCTGCACATGAATAGGTGAAAAATATTCGGTGAATAAATTTATGTTCCATTTCTTCCACAGATGTTGACACAAACATCTTGTAGAAAGAAATGAAATTAGTGTGTATAAAAAATGACAACTGGAATGCGATTTTGTTTTGTTGAGTGGTGCGTTGTCATTGTATTGTCAATATTCTAATAGGACAGTTTGAAGTGTTTACATTCAACGAATATGTAGATATGCATGCACTGTATGGACGGGCATTTGGTAATGCTGCAGAAGCCCGTCGTCTGTTTGCCGAGCATTTTCCCAATCGAACGTTACCAGCAAGAGAAACGTTCGAGCATGTCGATCGCAGTTCGAGAAAGACAGGTATGTCGTATGGATAATTAATTGGAGCCTGTTGTTCTATTTCGATATTATTGTAGGTTCAGTTTTGCCAAAACGAGGTGGTGAGGGCGCTCCTGGGGCTGTGCGTACCGTTGTATTGGGGAAAAATATTTTGGAACCTGTCGCTGATGATCCTTCAAAGAGCATCTGAAACCTATCAGAACAGTTCCATACATCCAAGTCCACTATTCATAGAATAATTAGGCAACAACTGCTTCACCCATATCACATCCAGAAGGTACATGCCACGACACCTGAAGATTTTCCAGCTCGACTGGAATATGCCAATTGGTTTCTGGATAAGCAAATAAAGGATATGACTTTTATTACTCGAGTTTTAATCACTGATGAAGCAGGTTTCAGTAGAGATGGAGTAATAATCTCTCATAATCTCCACATATGGGCCGAAGAAAATCCCCATGGGATATTGCAAACTAAACACCAACGGAAATTCAACGTGAATGTTTGGGCTGGTATCATAGAAAACCATCTTATAGGACCATTCGTGTGTTTTCATTTTGTTATGATAGGGATTCATTCAAAAAATCTTGAAAACACATCTAAAACATAGAAAAATATATTAACTCAAAATCAATCCCATCACAACAATGAATATATATATATATATATATATATATATACACATATTCATATATACATATATATATACATATATATATATATATATATATATGTATATATTTTCTACAATTTCTCGGAATAAAGGTCGTACGAACGTTATTGAAGGAGCTCCTACACTAACGTAGATTTTCGCAAGTAAATTTTTTGAGATAGTTCCTCGGGTTTCTGTCCGTGTTCTGTGTTCTTGGTCCTCAAAAGATCCGATTTCACGACGTTTCGGTGAATTCACATTTGCCATCTTCAGGCGATGTCTAGAAATTCGATTGTTTCGAACTCGACTGATGTTTTCGTGATGTGCTTCTCAATTTGTATCATTTTTTTGTTACGCCAAAGAAGTGTAACTTCTACTCTTATACATCGTCGATTTTTTTCCTGCTGCATACGATTTTGAGAAATGAATCTCATAACGAGAATAACTCGAGAGAATAAACCACGCCAAATCAACCAAATTGTTTCTGAATGTATCAATATCCATACGTTTATTTTATTTCGTGAGTTCAATCATCAATTTTTGATTAAGTTCGTATCAATGCCTAATCGGATATATCACTCTCAACAATACTCACTTCATAGACATCTTTCATGATTATTATTACAGAAGAAATTATTTGGTAAATTAGACTCACCTCATCATGAAGATCCGATGCGCTTATATTCACAATCAACGCAATGATTAACAGCAACGTGCGAAGCTGCAATAATCTGATTTCGAATAGAAGATTATCTTCCCAAGGCGTGACAAAAATATATATGTTTATTATGAGTATACATGTTGATGTCATCATGAAAATCAGGAAGCCAGTATCGAAAAATTTATTGAAATTTACGTATATCATTTTGATTTTTCTTGTAATACGTATATGACTATCTATATTCCTTTTAATAGATCCAATCAACATGCTTGAGGGAGAGATTTCCTGCAAATCTTTCTTCAACATCATGATTTGATTTTTCAGTAAATTAATATTCAGCCTGTTTTGTTGGATAAGAACAGTATTTATGGTTAGTTCTATTATCCCGCTCATTGTAACTATCAACTTGGAAATAGTCCAATAGTTGATTCCATATATCTGGATGTGCAGAAATAAAATGTAGAGAATCATCAGGTTCGAGAGACATAGAATTATATTTCCTATAATATATGTTAAACGAAAATGTTTGCGATCACTTGAATCTAACCAGCATTTTTCGTCCATGATATCGCACATTATGTTAGTAGCTGCCATGTGGTACCGTGCATTGATTAATATTGTGAGATATAAAGAAACGCCGTAGATTCCTGACAGTTCATCAGTTATCAGCAGAATACAAACTACCGAGTCTTCGGCACAAATACCCAATATATAGAAACAGTTCCATATCAATGCGACGATAATCAGTGCGGCAATGCAGTACATCCAGTAACAATCTTTGATTTCTTGAAAATGTGCTTTGCTTGAATAGTACTTTTCAGAGTGTTCGCAATATCCTCTATAAGGTATAAGCCACACAGCAGAGTCGAAGCAGGGTTTGAGAATGCATACCGCACAATTTTCCACTTCTTTGATCCTCCAGAAGTTCCTGAAGGACATCATGCTCAGGGGCAAACAGTTAGTGATATACTCTCTGATCACTTGAAATATTCTCTTCGTCTGGTTCATAAAATGCCAGCATCGTTCAAATTCATGTTCACAGAAAGTATTTGTTATAACTGGTAATTACGAGAGTTCGATATAAACTTAAAACGATTCATATCCCATTTATTTCCAATAATGTATATCATCACGCACACCAAACCAAATTGATAGTGGATCAATAATAGGAGAGCGGTAATATACATGTTTGGGTTTTGAAACATCTAGAGGTTTTTGGTTTTCACTGAATTTTGCGATATATCGTTGACTTGATCAACTGAAACACCAGTTCCAGTGAGGTATCACATTGATTCCTTTATTTATTGGAAAATGATAGCAAAATTCATTAATATATATATATATATATAGTTCGTATTTTTTATGTCGTATCATATTGGCATCTCAAAACGGTAAATGAAACGAAGTTGGTTGAATTAAACAAAAGTTATCTATTTTAGTGAAAAATGAAACGATGTTTCCAAATAGAAAATATCACGAACAGTTTTCAAAATATACGGGGAAAACCAAAATGGCCCGTTTTCTTTTCTTTGCGCTGACGCCTCTAATTTTGGGAATATGGAAATGTGTTCAAGAAAACCTTATTCTCTGTTTTGAATTTGATTCTATATGCTGTGTTCTGATTTTAAATACGACGTTTCGTTCTTCACGGTCCATCCTCAACTCAATGTTTTCGAATACGGACCTGTATTTTTTTTAATGACATTTCTGCCCATAAATTCTATCATCGAAGTCAGAACAACGAGAATTCTCCCCTCCGGAATACGGTCCTGATTTTATTTCTGTTCGTATTTTAAAGGGTATTTGACTTGAGTTGCGAGGATAAAATTTAAAATGAATCTACTTTGAATGGAAACTCAAGCTTGAAATCAAATCGAGATCAAATCCAATGTGATGAAAAGAAAAGAGCAGAAGAATAACAGGGAACAACGATTGATATATTTACTTTATACATGTTTTTTATGTCAAAAAGCAAAGCATTTTTCTTGTGTGTCCATTCTTAGGCAATAAGCAATTCTGTTGTCTGTCTTCGAGTCCTATACGTATTCCCAAACGAACCTATTTCAAATGAAAGCAGAACGTTTCAAACTTCATGAGGTATGTAGTGAGCCATGGAATAGAAGAAAGCGAATGACAGATTACAAATCAACGAATTCAAATCTGAAGGGTAGATTATTTTTACGTTGAACCAAAAACAACGGAGATTTCTAATGATGAGAAAGTGGATATGTTGTTCGTGTATTCCAGGTGTTTGAGAAATAGCACCAGATCTCTGGCTATGTATCAAGAAATGTATCCCGAATGTCGTCAGGCCAATGCCAGATTTTTTCAACGTATTGAAATATAAGAATACAAGTTGTGAAATCTTAGAATGAAAGTTGCCCTATTACTGGTGGTGATAATGAAATCGACGTTTTTGGTGAGTTCTTTTCATGTTTCATGTTACACATAGTAAAATGATAATTTGGATTCGTGGAATACAAAGAAAACCAGAACGAGGAAGTATCTCTTAGAGAGATAGCGATAAATATGGTATATCGCATTCGTCAACAATGACAATTTTGAAAAAACATAAATTTAAACCCTACAGAGCGTGAAAAGTACATCATTTGCGTTCAACAGACTACAAAAAAAAGGCAGCATATTTTCGGCAAGATGTTGAAATTTGTAGTGAAATTTCATGGTGCGACGAAAGTTTACAAATGCTGCATGGTTCAACAGTAATATTCATTATCAGTGGCGCCAGGAGAATGCTAATTCACATACAGCCACTATTTTCAAGAGAGGTTCGGCATTGATGTCTGGGTTGGTGTTTTGGATACCAAAATCATTAGTCCCTACTTTTTCGATACTCCATTGACGGGTGAATTGTATCTTGAGTTTCTATCGGAGATTCTAGGCAAAAAATGTGTACTTGAGATATCAATTCTTGTTTTTTGTAGTTTTTATAGTTTTTTCCTTGATTTTACATAGTTTAAAGTTGATGTGTGATTCAAAGTGAAATATCGCCTTCTGCCTGCGAAGGCAAGAGCAAAATCAGTAGAAAATAAATTTTGGAATTTTTTTTGTTCAGACCTTGATGATGGAATTTATGGTCAGAAATGTAAAAACAAAAACCAGGTAAGATACAAATCAGATCTCGGTAAGATAAGAACTACTCAAATTCATTAAAAAAATAAAGGTCCGTATTCGAAAAAATTGAGTTGAGGGTGGCCCCCCGAAAAACGAAACGTCGAATTGAAAATCGAAGCACAGCACGTCGAAGCAAATTAAAAACAGAGAAGAAAGTTTCTCGAAGACATTTCAATATTCCTAAAAATAGAGGCGCCAGCGCAAAGAAAAGAAAACGGGCCATTTCGGTTTTCCCCATATATTTTGAAAACGATTCGTGATATTTTCGATTTGGAAACATCATTTCATTGTTTACTGAAATAGGCAACTTTTGTCTCATTCAACCAACTCCGTATCATTTCCCGTTTTCGAGATGCCAATAGTGGTACGACATAAAAAATAGGGACTGTATATACAGTGTCCGGCAGATTTTTGGCAAGAAATGGAAAAAAAGTTTATTTAATATTTCTCAAAAAATTGTATTTCTCATAGAAGTTTTAGCTTCTGCTCAAACTCAAGTTGCACCATCCAAATTTTATTTATCTACATTCGTATACGAGGGAATGGAAAAACTTAAAAGTAGCTCAGGAGTGAAGAACCTTCATTTTTCAAAATACACCTAAAGTTTATTTGAATAAATGACTAAGAATTTTAGGAATATTCTAAATTTGAAATTACAGCATCCTTTCTTGACATGTTTTTTGGGTAACCTTCCACAGTCTGAAAATGAAAATATAATCAGGAAAATCTATACAAGTGTAGAGAGGGCAAACTGATTAGTTCACCCCGATAAGTTATTACGTTCACCAAATTATATTTCCTATGGAAAAATGATTCAATTTGTCAATAATTTGCCGTTTTCTGAATCTGCCTATCAAAAAAAATTTTAAAATTCAAAAGATACTCTCTATATAGTTTTTGTTGACGTTTTGGGACTACTGCCCCCGTTCTCAAAATCTTCTAAATCTCCTTTGATTGTTTTATAATTTGATTTTTGCGCAGAGTCTTTTATGCTTTTCAACTGACGGATGTAATTAGAACTGCCGAAAAAGTTTGAGATTGACGTATTCTCATTTGATATAAGGGGAAGTTGTTCGATAGTTTATTAGCATTCCACCATATCCACTTCTCTGGAATAGAGAGTAACCATGTATGATCCATTTCCCCAGAATTTGTTGAAAGCAGTTGTTATTAAAGAAGAATACAGGCCGTTTCTTTCAATTTTTCTCCTCTTGATGTGGTTCTTCCATCAAGATTTTTGTCCTATTCCACCAATCATATGATCGCCATTGGATGGGATATGTTCTGCAATTTTTGATCCAGTTATTTGTATTTCTGAGTAACTATGTTCACTTTGGCCCCCAAATGTCGCGTTTACCTAATCTTCACCCAAAACGGATTTTAAACCAATTTTTATTTCTTCTGCTTTTTTGGTTTTGTTTTTTTAATGATCTATTTTTGTTGTTCTAAATTTTCCCTACCCTATTCCAATTCGTTTGATCTTTTCGATAACGGGGACAAAGGTATTTTGTTTAAAGTGTAGGTGGGGGGTTACCTCTTTGTTGTGTTAATTGTTGTTTGATGGGTTTTTGTTTTCAATGTCGTGATTGTTTTTTCCACAAACTGATCTGATATGATTTTTTGGGGAAAAATTTTATGAGGTTTATTTCTTCCTGTGATTCTGTTTTCAAAACCGGGGCTCGATTATAGAGACATTTAACATGCCTTTTCCACACGGATGATGGTTTGAGTAATGGTAGATAAGATTGGTATGCGTCTTCTTTCTTGTACAGATGTTTCGATTCGGGATGATGATTTTTGACGACATCTAAAACAGAAGTTGGTTGTTTTTTTGATTCTAATGAATTTGATCGTCGGTTCTTACCGTTTATATTCCAAGAAAATGTTTAATTCTTCTTCACCTGATTCCAATAATAAATCATCCACGTATTCCCACCATATTTTTGGACCATTGTAGAATGTTCCAACGAAAGATTCTTCAAAATATTCCATGAAATGTTTTTAAATGGGACAAAGGAGAACCCATCGCCAAAAACCTTGTTGATAAAATTCGTTCTTGAATTGGTATGTTTTCGGCATATTTGAAATTCTATGTCCCATCCAGTTTTGTTCTTTTCCCTCATATGTTCATTTTCTAATCTTTCTTTCACTATTTCTAGATTTTATCGGCTTAGTCAAATTTCCTCAAAACTAACTAGAAGATTCCATCTTGAATTTGTAATTCATTCAATTTCTCCAGAAAGTGAGGGGTATTCTTTATAAAACTCTTTCCATTTGATAGTGGTTTCAGAATGTTGGGTAGGTATCTAGGAGTTTTTGTGAAGGAGATCCAATGGAACTAACAATAGGGCGTAGAGGATGAGATGGTTTGTGTATTTTGGTAACCCATAAAAATGTGGGGTTTCTGTGGTGTGATATTAGGACTCTGCGTTCTGCTTTCGTGAGTATGTTTTTGTGTTTAGCTAAAGTTCGGTATATTTTACTTTCTATTGATGGAGTTGGATTTTTGTTCAGTTTTTTGTATACTTTGTTCACTGATATGGTAGTGTCTTGATTGAGTTTGTGATATGTGGTATTTGAGATCATTTGTGTAAGTTTGTTCTCATAATCAGTAGTGTTCATGATGACTGTTGCGTTACCTTTATCAGCTGGAAGTATTTTGATCTGATTGTCTGATCGGAGAGATCTCAATGCATCTCTTTCGTATTTGTTCAAATTACTTCTAGGATGATAAGGTTGTGTTAGTGCGTTTTTGCAGTCAGATCTGTAATCACCTGCTACTTCAGGTGGTAAACGTTGGGCTGTTGCCTCGATGGCAGTGATCATTTCTACCGTTGAAAACATTTTGGGTGCAACTGCGAAGTTCAGTCCCTTTGCCAACACAAGTTTTTCGTGTATGTCTAAGTTTTTTGATGACAAATTGATTACAGTTTTCTCAGAAATTTTGTTGTTGTTTGATATGTGTTGTGGGTGTATTTGTTTCTCTTCCAATAATCTGTAAAATTACTCAAACTATGCACAGAAAAAACATATTTCCAATTCAAGAACGAATTTTATCAATAAGAGTTTGGTATGGCGATGGGTTCTCCTTTGTCACCCATTTTAAGTAACATATTCATGGAATATTTTGAAGAATCTTTCGTTGGAACATTCCACAATGGTCCGAAAATATGGTGGAGATACGTGGATGATGTTTTCGCTATCTGTAATCGAAGGAAGAAGAATTAAACATTTTCTTGGATCATATAAACGGCCAAGAACCGACGATCAAATTCACATTAGAATCAGAACAAAACAATCAACTTCCGTTTTTAGATGTCATGATCCAAAAATCATCATCCCGAATCGAAACATCTGTACACAGAAAGAAGACGCATACCAATCGATATCTACACTATTATCAAAACCATCATGCCAGTGTGAAAACAGGCATAGTTAGATGTCTCTATAATCGAGCCAAACGGTTTGCAATTCAACCGAATCTACAGGAAGAAATAAACCTCATAAAATCTGTTCTCAAGGAAATGCATATCCAGATCAGTTTGTGGAAAAAACAATCACTGACATTGAAAACAAAACCCATCAAAACAACCAATTAACACAACCAACAGGAGTACTCCCACCACCTACACATTTCACAACCAACATAATATCTTATGTCCCGGATTATCTGAAAAGATCAAACGAATGGATGATGTGAGAACAAACAAATGAGATCATACTTACAAAACAAAACCAAAACGCAGAAAAGTACCAAAATTGTGTTTACAACATACCTTGTTCTTTGTGGTGATAGTTATATAGGTGAAACGTCAAGACCATGGAAGTGGCCAAAGTGAACACTAGAGTTACATCAGAAATCGACAAATAACTGGATCAAAAATTGCAGAACATATCCTCACATCCAATGGCGATCATACGATTGAATGAATAGGAAAAAATCTGATGAAAGAACCACATCAAGAGAGGAGAAAATTGAAAGAAACGGCTGTATTCTTCTTTCCAATAACAACTGCTTTTCAACAAATTCTGTTGAAATGGATCATACATGGTTACCTCACTCAAGAGAAGTGAGATATGGTAGAATGCTAATAAACTGATCCGAACAACACCCCATATATCAAATGAGCAACACGTCAATCTCAAACTTTTTTGGCAGATCTCAATTGACATCCGTCAGTTGTAAAAGCAAAAAAGATTCTGCGAGCACAAATCCAAATTATAAAACAATTAAAGGAGATTTAGAAGATTTTGAGAACGGGGGCAGATATAGTCCCCGAAACGTCAAGCAAAAACTATATAGAGAAGTATCTTCTGAATTTTTTAAAATTTTTTTGATAGGCAAATTCAGAAAACGGCAAGTTATCGACAAATTGAATCATTTTTCCATAGGAAATATAATTTGGTGAACGCAATAACTTATCGGGGTGAACTAATCAGTTTGCCCTTTCTACACTTGTATAGATTTTCCTGATTATATTTTCATTTTCAGACTGTGGAAGGTTACCCAAAAACATGTCAAGAAACGTTGTTCGTCCACAAAAAACCACATTCATTCAATACTTACAGCATCCTATTCCAAAAACAAGTTTATACTGATTTTTTCCATTTTATTTATTATTATTTATGTATTATGAGAATTTTCAACGTCATAGAAAACTTATCATTGAATATTACTTGAATGACCATATCAAGTTGAGTTTCGTCCAACTATCAACTAGAAAAATGCATTGATAGAACTTGGTGCCGACAAAATTTCATTTTTTGTTGCCATTGAGAAAAAAAAGATATTCTTCATAATTAAGGTATAACAAATGACATCTGCAGTCCGAAATCAATTGAAAGCAATCGAACTGTGTTGCAACTAACGTCAAAAGACAGGTAGTACCAATGAATAGTAGTACTCTAGAGTGAATAAAATTGAAAAAAAGGTCAAGGAGTCTGGATCAGTTGACATCAAACATAAAGTAACACACCAAAGAAATGTCACTGTAGATGAAGACGCTGCACTGGATATTGTTTTATCTGTTGTGGAGAATCCAAGACTTTTGGTATCTGAAAGGCAGAATAATATTGGCTTTTCCGAACGGTCAATCAGGAGAGTCTTGAAAAGAAACTAATTCAGACTATACAAACCAAAATTCATTGATACACTCAAAGAAAGAGACTTCGATGCACATTTGGATTTTGCTTTCTGGTTTCATGTCGAAGTTGAAAAAGATTACCATTTCTTCAGAAAAAATTTTTACACTGATGAAGCTACTTTCACATCCAATGGTACGGTAAGCTCTCCAAATTGTAGGTGGTGGGCAGAAAGAAATCCAAATTTCGGAATCGAATGTATGGATCAATATAGCTTCAAAATAAATGTCTGGTGTGGAATTTTTAATGATAAAATTGTCGGCCCAGTGTTTTTCCGGCAAAATTTGAATGCACAGAAGTATTTAAAAATATTACAAACATTTTTATTGGATTTCCTATTACCTTGACAACCTTCCGCTACGTGTTAGAGCCGACATGTTTTTCCAACAAGATGGTGCATCTGTTCATTCGACTTTAGAGGTGAGAACGTGGCTGAATAAGGAATTCCCAAATAAATGGATAGAGCGATACTCAAACAATCCGTGGCCTGCGAGATCTCTAGATCTCCTATGGATATTTTTTTGTGGAGATACCTCAAAGAGAAGGTCTACAGACAATGGCCTTCAGAGATATTCAGTATTTGGAGGATATAATGAGAAATTATTTTCTGATGATCACCCGCGAATGCTCATAAACGTACACAAGGAAATTCATAGAAGAATCATGAGGTGCATTCAAAATGAAGGACACATCGAGTAATACAATAGAAGTTCCGTATTATATTGTTTTTCATAATGAGTTTGCTTTCTGGATACCTTCATTGAAAGTTAATTGAGAATAAAGTTGTTCCGAGTTGCTTTTCGATGTTCACAGATCATTTATAGCCTACGGTTATTAGTACGACCTGTCTTTTTACGTTGGTTGCAACACAGTTCGATTGTTTTCAATGGATTTTGAACTGCAGATGTCATTTGTTATACCTGAATTATGAAAAATATCTTTATTCTATCAATGGCAACAAGAAATGAGATTTCGTCGGCACCCAGTTCGATTCATTTTCTAGTTGATAGTTGGACGGAACCTAACTTCATATGATCATTCAGATAATATCCAATGATAAGTGTACTATGACATTACAAATTCTCATAAAACATAGGGTGGTGAATAAAAAAATGGGAAAAATCAGTAAAAACTTGTTTTTGGAATTGGAGGCTGTAATTCTGAATTCAAAATATTCTTCAAATTGTAAGTCATTTACTCGAATAAACTTTATGTGTAGTTTGAAAAATAAAGGTACTTTTCTCCTGAGCTACTTTCAAATTATTCCACCTCCCCCGTACACGAACGGAGATAAATGAAGTTTGCAATTTGAATTTGAGCAAAAGCAAAAACTATTATGAGGAATACAAATTTCTGAGAAATTTTAAATAAACTTTTTTCCCCTTTGTTGCCAAATTTACATATATATATATATATATATATATATATATATATATATATATATATATATATATATATATATATATACAGGGTGTCCCATGACGAATAAAACAGAAAATATCTCGGAACTCGAGAGTAGTAGAGAATTGTAATTTTGGGGTTGTAAATTAAAGCAATTGGTGCAGCTGTTTTTGTTATCATGTTACCCAATGAGCTTTTTGTTTTCAGTTACGTGACATCAGATTCACAATTATCAATGAGACAAACCATTTATTTTTGCATTGCTATGTTCCACCCGATAAAACAATTCGAACAAACTATCACACTTGTGGTCTGAAACGATTAATACACGAACTACAGGTACTTCAATATCCTTGGGCCCACGATTAAGTAGTACAAACGTCTGAAACGAGCAAAGGCCAAATTATTCAAGTTCAGGGTCACCCTGTATATTTGGAGTCCAAATTTTTTGTGATGAGTAAATCCCAAAGGGAAAATTATAATAATCATTCATATTTTTTTTAAAAAAACCCTCGGGCCAAAGGATATTGAAGTACCTGTAGTTTTAAATTAATCGTTTTAGACCACAAGTTTGTTGAAATCGTTTTATCGGGGGGGAAACATAGAAATTAAAAAAGGTTTTCCCACCATAGGTAATCTTTCCCTCCGAAAACAATAAGCTCATTAACCAATATCAAAAATGCACCGACTCCTTTACAAAAAATTACAATTTATTAAATCCCCTCCCTCTTGATCATCGTACCCCGTAATTAAGGATATTGAAAACGAAACAGGGCCTTTAAAATCGGCAAACCAAAATTATTAAGAACGCTCAGACACGTCAATCATTTTCAGGGGGGAATCGTTCGGGTGAAATTCCCCAAAAAACATTCCATCCCTCTGAGATTGACCGCCAATTTAATTTCCAAATTACCATTGGAAGGATAAACCCTTTTTTCAGAAATCCCAGAAAGGAAAAGTAACCCGGATCAAGCCAACAAAACAGACCGAAGAACGTGAATTTCCGTTGAGGAATGGCCGGTTAAACTTTTGGGTTACGCCCAACCCTTGGAAATAAGGCCCAAACAAACCATATCCAACCCCAAACATCTAATCCACCCTTCCAAAAAATTTGGTACACCAATTGAAAAATGTTTCCCTCCCGGTGGAAGGTGAGAACTTTTAAAGCCCCCGGATAATCCAAAGGCCCTTTCAAGGTTAAACCCGGAAAATCCATTTCCCCCTTCGCCCAAACCCAATTAATGATTATTTTCCCCAATATAAATAATTCCCTTTAATTGTTTATATTTAATTGTGTTATGGTCCGTACATAGGTATTTTTTGTCCTTAATTCATATTTATTCATATTTGTTCATATTTGTTCATATTTATTCATATTTGTTCATATTTATTCTAAATGAAACACCCAAATGTTATCTTTTGAGTTACTTCAGCTAAATATTGATTACTATTAGATTACCTGAAAACAGGATCCCTCTTTTGGATTCATCTGTTTTATCCCTATTTTGTAAAAAAAATAAAAGGCAAGAATTTGGTTAACCGAGTAACCCGGTTATTTTTCCTTTTCAAAAACCTTTTTCTTTTTAGCCCCACCGACGGGGAATTCATAACGTTATTGGTCAGATGCCAACCCACTGTTTTCCCAAGAAGTCCCTCAAACTACCCAAAAACTCAATGTCTGGGCCGGTATTTTTGGGGACCGTTTGATTGGACCAGTTTTTTTCGACGGTAACCTGGGAGAAACTTATTTGGAATTTTGAATGAATTTTTTTTATTCACAATTAGTAGACATCACTGGAAATGACGACGTTACCATGAAGACCCTTGATATCCCTCAACAAGACGGGACCCCACATTTGAAGTTAGGGGTTTTTTGGATAGAATGTTTCCGAAGTTGGATTGGAAGAAGGCCCCAGAGTGGCCAAAAATGTCCGGGATTAAACCCCACCAATTTTTTTCCCTGTGGGGTCCTTGAAAAACAAGATATTTGGAAAAAACCCGAATCTCTGGAAGATTTACGAAGGAGAATTATTGAAGAATGCCGCAAATATCGCCGAAATGCTACGAAAGTGAGGTTCCCTTTGGACAAAAACTTGTACTATTGTATGGAAATGGATGGTACAACAGTTTGAAAATTCGCCCGCAAATAAATTAATTGCCACAGTATTGTTTTATTGATTGGTGAATAAGTGATTTCCCGACTTCAAGTTCCTATATCCCCGGCAACGATAAATTTTTTTTATTTTGATATTAAGAAGGAAAAATACCTTTCAAATGAGGTATCACTTGCCATATGTTGCCCCTTTAAAAAATTCAGGGGTGGAGTCCCCGCCCGAGGGGTGGAATGTATTTCAGGTGAATTCATCGCAACGATGTCCCCCTCGAAAGTATGACGGTCCGGGGCGTTTTTTTTATAATTCGGCCCGCCCCAAAAACTGTTTTTTTTTTCAATGGCCCCTGTATAAAAATTTATGTTAAATAAAAGACATACGAACGGAGCAAGTTGAATAAAAGCTTGTAAAAAAGATTCTTAAAGAGGAGAAAAATTTCAAATTTAGACTCCTGGAACTTTCAGCCGTTACGCTGCCTTGAAATCGGCCATTACAAACAAAATTTTGTTCATAGCAAAACCTGGAAAAACTGGACAGAAAACGGCAAAGTCGTGAGACTAATCAATCTCATGTCGTTTGGACTGAAGAATTTAGAGGAGCTGGTTGAAAAGGTATTAAGGGACAAAACACCGGTGGATTTTTTTCCATTACTTTGCCCAGAATGAATTATGCTACCCCACCGATATAACGGGATAACGGGAAATGAAATAACGGGATAATGGAAAGCGGGAAAAGCCACAGGCAGGAGCTAGAAACACAAAGAAAAACGTAGGAAAAAATTATGAGCGGACGAAACCCCCGGGTCCAACTAGTTTTTTTTTTTAGCTAAATTTTTTAATTTGAAAAAGGGAAAATTCTCTCAATTAACGTGGGAGATAGTGAAAAATTTATCTTTCAGCGAGATGATTCCACATCTGATTTTTCTCCTGTTCATATTTTCAACAAATCAAAAATATTGACCATTTCTGAAAAAATCTGTGGGTGGCCTCAATATCAAATTCGGCATGAATGGACCCAAATTCAACTCTTCAAGTGAAATTTCGTGATCGAGGACAGTTAGAAATACCGAACCTTAATGAAGTGTATTACTCCATTGAACTTTGTAGGTATGAAGGTATGCTACAAAATGGAAATGGAAAAAAAACAGTTCATTTACTCACTTCTCAATATGTAGGGTACCCTCGAGCAAATATACTGGCATGAGACCTACTCCGAGGAAAGGACAAAACCATTCCTCAGAAAAACCGTTTCTTTCCCAAAAGGTGGAGTCAATCAGATGGTAGATGAAAAAAAGGGTAGAGTCTTCAGATGAACCGTATGTTATCATCCGAATGATATTATTTTTGGTATTCAAATAATGAATAATTCTTTCGAATTATAACTTATTTACGAACCTAGTATTTTTACTAGCATCACAAACCACAACAGCGTTGATTACACTGTTCTTAGATGTTGAATGAAAAAGACGTTTTCGGTTCCAGATTCAAATACGCCTTTGTGGTGGCGGCTTTTCTCAAAACAAATTACAATATAAAAATCAGCCTTTCAAAATGGCATTTTTGCCTACCGTCGGACTGTTATTGTGAATTTTGGACTTGCATTAAGTTACATTCCCAAAAAAAATTAATTAGTGGTAACATTTCCAAAATTGGAAATGCCATTGAAATACTAATCATATCTTTTACTTACCACATTTCCATAATCCAGCGAGATGCAACCACATTAAACTAAACACAAACACGATACTGAGGGCAATTGCTTTCTAGCATTGAATTCTTAAATTGACAGTGGCGTATATTTGATTATGAGTATACAATCATAGTAATTATGGACACTAACAAACCAGGTTTAAAATTCGTTAATAGATGGAAATATTTATTTCGTTATACAAAACTTTGAGTTTCACCCATTGAGCTTGAGAACAGTTTGACATGATTGTTCATTCATATCTGATATAATTTGTAGGTGGATTTCAGTAAGATATGATGGTGTTGCCGGAAAAGTATTACCCAGATGTATTTGAATGGGCCCTAATGTATATATTTTGTGTTAATTCGAATTGAGTTAAGATATTGATACTACTACTACTAGGTATAAGAAGTTTTTCCCCACCAAACGCCATCCGAATATTCGGGTGTCTGAATTCCAAGTCCTCACAATTGGGAAGATTCTTCTATTATTTCGCTATGTTTCTCGATAATAAAAAGTATTCTTCTTTCAATAATATCGAGAAATATACAAAAACCATTGATAATAAAGTCCATCTGTTAATGTTGGAAACAATGGAACTCAACTCTTGAGCAAGTATCTATTCCGTTTTGAAGATCCATACTACTCCAAGCAAAAAAATTTTAACCGAAAAAACCCATTTGAAAGTTTCGAAATGAGGTTTTCAAAAACCGGGTATTGCAGAATCCCTGAAAGGATGAACCATGGAACAGAGCCAATTTTTTTTCGAAACACAAACCAAACAATTGTTCACTTCATACGATCTGAAATGGTTCTTCAAATTCAAAAAGAGCATATTTCCCATCTTGAGTTCTGATGAATATTGGGACTAAGTGACTGCAACATTTAATTTCATCATTTTATCCTGATTGAATTATTTACTTCTATTTCAATAAACAAAGTGCTCATTTTCCATTGGATCTGCCATTGTACAGAAATCAATAAAACTGATGGATTATGATGATCGTTTCGAATGAGTCAATTTCAGTTCTCTGATAAGTATTCATTTATTTAACAAATTGGGCGTCCACCACAAAAAAGGGATATTCAACAATAAAAATATTGTAACGAAGCATTTTTAATGATGAAAAACAATTGAATCGTTGTATCGCTGTGTCTCTCATATCACTAGTTGTCGATTTTATTTTCAACCTATGGAATTTTAATCTACCATGTTTGTATATTTTCGAAGTATGTGTTTTTGTGTTTTGTAACCTAACCACTTTTAGGACAAATAAACAAATTCACTCTATTAATACAAGACACTAAAATGACTCACATGTACCATTTTCAAGAACTCTCCTATGTAGATCACCCACTGTGACTGGGCAAAGGTTGTTCAATAAACTTATGGCCAACATTAAATCATGTGTAACACTGGAATCATTTGAGCAATGTCTTAGGAGTAGGTTGTTTTATTCCGTTTTTATTCCCTGGACGAATTTTGAAATGTTAGTCTTAGTCTTAGTTGTTTTAGTCATAGTTCCTACATTTTAGTTAATTACTTTTTGACAAATTCTATACATGTTTCTCCATATCATTGAGAAAATAAAGTATTATTATTTTTCCGAGCTCCGTTACTAAGAACGGCTAACCAAAATTTTGAAGTAACTTTGGTACGTCCCTGCCTATTTGGGGGTTTCATATTGATTATGGTTTGGCAACAGGATGCTGTGCGTTCTGAAAATAAGTGTAAATACCGAGCAAAAAAAAGTTCTGATGCCTTTTTGCAATGTACAGAAAGACTAAAATACTTTTCTGACTGTTTTTTCTGTAGAAAAAGGTGGAATCATATTAGTAAAATTGTAGTATGCTTTTTCGTAGGGGGACACAAAGATAAGCTGCTTTTTGGTCCAGTTCTTATGTGAATCAGACAAAAAGGGGGTCTTTCCTATTACGGTTTTTGTCCGATATTTCTATTAAATCCGGTGGATAAAAAAACCGAGATTCAATTATGATCGCTTTCTATCGAGTCGAGCACAAGCGCTCTATACTTCCTGTCCGGGAGGAGCCCTTTTGGCTTCCGTTCCGAGAACAAGTTTTTTATTCTCCAGAACAAGTGACTGCAATCGTTCTGCAAGCCACGACCGTCAAAGAAAATAGTTTTTCGGAAAGCATAAGCATTCATGCAGAACCTTTGTTTAAGTAGTGAGGTAACCGTAAGTAGAACATTGTGTATAAACTTTCGATAATCTGTTGATTTGATTGTGTCATTTACCAATTGCCATGTTGTGTATATTTCGCCCTACTGTGTTTGATAACCGTTTGAATTTATCAGGTTGGCAAAACGCTTGATTGATTTATATTAATTTAATCGCACAAGTGTGAAATATCCCAGTCCCGTGACTTTCACGATGAATCAAGTTATGCATTATTTGTTATTCCGGATTGATTTATGTTGTGAGGTATTTTATTGGTTTCATAATAATTACTGTGAATTCACTCTATCGGCTGTTACAGGTATTGAGAGTGTAGAGTAATTCATAGAAGTTTGTATTGCATTGTTCGTAATATATAAACTGATTTATCACATTTAGCTCGTTGTCCTTGTGTGCTGGGACCCATCAATATGAGCCCAGTGATTCGTAGTTATCCACCGAAACTCTGGGCTTGAGTCCGGATTGAGATTGGAGTATTCTTTTTTTTTTCGTAAGTATGTCAGTTTTCACGGAAGCTCAAATTCTGGCACTGACCGAGTAAAAGCAAACGTCGGGAAAAGAATTCAGAACATAAATTATCCTTCCAAAAATTTTACAGCAAAAATCTAATATTTCGATAAAATTATTATTTCGAAGATATAATAAGGAAATAAATTCAAAAATTGTGAAAATTAACTGAGTTAATGTTTTGATAAAATTATCCTATCCAATTGAGTAAATAAAATATGTTTTTGTAGTTCTGATAACTGTTTGTAATGAATTTGAAATTGTGAAAATTTACAAAGTTACTATTTAAATGAAATTGTTATATTGTGGTTACCTTTGAAAGCTTCTATGGAAAGTACTATTCCCTTTGCCAGCATATCAACTGTAGAATCCAAACAGTGTTTAAATAAAGATAACCATCTGTGCAAATCAAAAGCAACCAAGGGATGTATTGAAGCCTACAGACCTTTGGAGATTTCAATTAAGTCAAAAGACCAGACCCCTGGACATTCCGTATCTCCATCTGTTGCTACCCCCGATAATTGCAGTAACACTATAAAATCTGGCACTCGAGGGAAAAGTTGAGTTTCAAAGTAGTTCCAAATAAGTTCTTGGCGTCATAAATAAAGTAACGATTTTCTAGGGAAAATAGTAGTATTCCCGACCCTAGAAAATCGCTTTGCAATATTATATTCATATTAGGGTGGGTCTATTGAATAATTATAAATGGCCTGTATCGTTGAAAGTTGCGTGAGAGTCCAAATAAGACACTTAAATTTTATTCATTATCAATTGAACATTACCCGTTTTTCCCGCCAGAACCCCAAAAACAAAACAAAAATCCAGAATCTGAAATTTTAATTTGCCTGTACCAGAAAATGATCGGAATTATTATAAAAAACAATAACCCATTATGCGCAATAGGGAGGGTAGTTTTGGCAAGACATGGGGTTTGAAGCCGAAAATGATATACTGGTTATATCAAACGGTTATCGAATTCATGGTCACCTATGCCTCATCAGTATGGTGGCCAAAAACCCAAAAGCAATATTCACGTGCCCCACTGCAACACTAGAGGTAATGTTGAATCTTTCGCCACTTCACTTTTCCTGCCTGGAAAGCGTACTGGTGGGTGCTAAGAGGGTTTTTCTCCAGCATCTCTTCTCGTATGTGCCTATCCAACAGAAATGTGGCTTCCAGCAGAAATTATGTCAAGCTGATCGGGCGGATGGATTTGGGAAGGTGTTTATTGTTCCCGACTTTACGAAGATACACAACCCGTATCGACGTCCCCATGCCAGACTGGCTCTAAATAGTTTAGTTAGTATGGGCGTTCGTATCTCGGCCACATTCTGTAGTAGTGCAGGAAAGATTGCATCCCCTCCTGGTGCCTTGTGCGGTTCAAAGTAGTTGAAAGCCTATTCTAATCTTGTAGCAAGTGTCGTAATTTATTATTTTAAAATAATTCAACATTCAGAATACTCTCACTTCTCACTTGAAGCTACTATTAGTAATTGAAATGCATTCAACACAATCATACGATTGTTTTGTTTTCGTAGTCTGTACACCATCCATACCATACTGTATTCAGCTCCCAACTGTATCATACCAAATCGTAGTCATTCATCCACTCAATCCCATTTAATAACCTACCACGTTCGTAGTCCGTACCATACTCCACCGTGCCTTATTATATTCAGCACCGTACCATATCAAATCGTGTTAATTCATTCACTTAATTTCATTCACTCATTCATTCTTTCATTCACTCTACACATTCATACACTAATTTGCCACAAACGGTACTACATCGTATACCAAAATTTCATATCGATAGAGTGCCTTACAAATTCATCATCATTTCTCTTTCCTGCCCTATCATCAGACCCACATCTCTCTATAACCTATTCATTGATACCATTCCAATGGATCCAAACACGATACCTCTGCTCATGAGTTTTCGAGGTGTTGGGTGACCTGCAGATTCCAGGTGATGCTGCAGCATCAGATCAAGGTTACCATGTTATTTCAATATCAATGAAGAAACAAGATACCAAATTTCGATTCGATCAGGCATGTGGAAGTTACTCAAATTTCTTCATCAACTAGAAAGAGCTGATGATTTTCAAACGGCAGATTTTCCTGAATTATAGCTGAGAACACTTTCGATCGAATCACCTTTCAAACAAAAAAACAAAACAAAAATCAAAATGGGTTCATCCGCTTGGAAACTATGAGGCGCAAAAAGAAGCATAACTTCGAAAAAAAAAACACGTTATATTTTTCCATGAATGAAATAATGAGTAGAGAGATAGTTCTTTGATATGAACAATGTAATACGAATACTAATAAATATATTTTTTGGACTTACCACATTTCCATAATCCAGTGAGATGTACACCACTGCCCCGAAAATCATGATGAACAATAGATTGACGAGCATAATTCTGCTTTCTAGAATACTGTATTCTTTCCAAAATGAGATAGTGGCATATGTGTTGATTATGTATATGCACGTCATAGTCATTACGGACACCAGCAAACCAGGATTGTAAAATTCGTTTTGATATTTATGTAAAATATTAATTTCGTTAATAGAGAGATTATACTTCCTTAGTTTCATCTCCATCGTGCTGGTGGAGTAGTTTGATAGCATGTGATCATTCATATCATGATATAAGTTATGGTAGGTTAATTTCAGTAAGATATCATGTAGTGAGATTTCCTGAAAAAGTATAATGCCGCTCGTGATTTGTATGAGGCTACTGATGGCGACTATATATTTTGAAAATGTTCCAATGTCGTTATAAATGAATACAGTTGATATTGATGCTACCACTATGTAGGAAAGATATAAGAAAGATTTCCCCATCAAACTTGTCATTCGCAATATTCTGCGGTAGTCTGAATTCACCAAGTCCTCTTCTCCAAAGTGAGATAAATCTCTCAATATTCTGCATGTGATGTTCCTCGATAATAAAAAGTATTCTCCTTTCAAAAATATCGTGAAATATACAAAAAATCCATTGATACCGTAAATTTCATCTGTTAATGACTGGCAACAATGAAACGTGTCTCTTGTTCAAGTTTCTATTCCATTTCTGATGTTCCATACTACTCCAAGTAATAAACAAATATTTGAACCATATTGGAACCAACGCCATTTATCTATAATTTCGAAATGAGGGTTTCTAGAATAACTTTCTCTGGAATGTTCGCAATATCCCTTGAAAGGATAAAACCATGGTACAGAGCTAACTGTGGTTTTCGCAACACAAACCATACAATTGTTTACTCCATACAAACTGAAATGGTTCTTCAAATTCAAAAAGAACATATTTCCCATCTTGAGTTCTGATGAATATTGGAACGAAGTGACTGCAGACATTTAATACCATAGTTTTCTCCCGATTGAATCATATATTTCCATTTCAATAAACAAAGTGCTAATTTTTCATTGGATCCATCATTGTAAAGGAATCAATAAAATTGATGGATCATGATGTTCGCTTCGAATGACCTTTCTGATTAGTACTCATTTATCCAACAAATTGAGCACCCACAACAATAAGGTATATTTATGGAAAATAACGTTATTACTATTCTCCACGCTACATCTTAATTCATTTAGAATACAGTGTTAATTTTGAAAGTTGCCAGTGGGTATATCTCTAAAATAAAAAAGATATCAAGAAATGTCCAAACCTTGTATTTATTAACTTCAAATATTGATAATGAGGATATCGTATGTGAAGCCAGAACAATCGGGCGCTAAATGTGAATGCGCGGGCGCCAAGAAATAAAAATTGAGAATAACAACGCAGTCGCTTTATGAGTTGAATAAGGTAAATGAGTTGCAGAGTAGAGAACAAATCCGCTTGTGCGCATATGTTCAAATGAGCGAGTACTTATTTGGGTTCGTTTCAATGTGCAACCACATTAATATTATTGTGGTGCTACTAGAATATTCCGAAATTATTTCACGAGAAAATATTATCCTTTTGACAGGCGGAGAGTTGGAAATGAAATTTTCAGAAAATTTTAAATTCAGTGCACACAATATGATGGACTATGAAAATATCATTATTAATTCATTCTTCAAGATTTGTACTTGCCTTTGGTACTGAATACAGGTGTATATTCGAATCTGTGGTTTAAGACTGTCCAAGCAAGGGGGCCCAGTTTACAAAAAGTATCCTTCAACACCACACTACTTAAAAATCAATAGTTCCCTACGCACTAATGTACGACGTAATTTTTGAAAGAACGAACAAAAAAATGAGAGGTAAGATTTCAAATCAACGGGTAGGAAAAACTCATAGACGCCGACAAAATAGGAAATAATTCCACATAATATGCAGCAGATGTCAAAAATTCAGTTTTGACATTAAACGAGGATATGAACAAATATTTTTGGACGGCGCCATCTACCACAGAGATGACTGAGAGAAGCTCTATTAAAGAAACAGGTGGTGTCCCCTCAAAAATCTAAACAATATCGAATCAGTCCAAGCACCAGGGTTTTTAGACATCTTAGTTGTTCGATCTCCCTGGAGGCTTTAATTGCCCTCAGCTGGGTTTCGTGCCTGGGTGCTGACTGCACGATCAGCTGTTAAACTTAAAGCTCTGAATCACGTTATAAATAAAAAGGTGAGTTCCAAGTCATCCATAACAATTTATTATCTAACTACTATTTACAATATGGCTGTCGGTAGCCTTCAGGACTACAAATAGCAAGGCAAGCTATACTATAGAAGTGGAGAGGGGTGTCAAGCGATTAAGGCGGTTATAGCAAGTTACTCAAATCTCATGCGGGAAAAAATTCAAACTGTAGTATAAAAGCTCAAACGGACGGGGTGCAAACACGGCATATCAACATTAAAGCAAAGCGAGTCTCTACTGGTAAGTTTACGAACGGCCATACATATGAGAGGAGTAAGCAGTTTGGCTTCGTGCGTGTGTGAGGGCCTTTAGTGTTTCCTGACATTCCCTGAATACGGTGAATTCACTATCGACGGTCTCCCGAATGTCTATCCTACGCGGCTGTTAGTGAGACGAGGCCCTAATAGTGCCTTGCAACCCCACTGACAGTTTTTTCCTCCCTCGGCTAACTTATGAACTCGTCTCACGGCTTTCCAGTTGCTAACCTACACGACTGTTAGTGTGGCGAGGCCCTCACAAGTGCCTTGCAACCCAACTGACAGTTTTTCTCACTCGACTAAATACAAACCCTTATCGCGGCCTTCCGGTTTCTAACCTACACGACTGTAAGTGTGGCGAGGCCCTCACTAGTGCCTTGCAACCCAACTGACAGTTTTTTCCATCTTTCGGCTGAGTTCAAATCTTATCGCGGCTTTCCGGCTTCTAACCTACACGACTGTTAGTGTGGCGAGGCCCTCACTAGTGCCTGGCAACCCAACTGACAGTTTTTCCCTCCTTCGTCTAAGTTCAAATTCTTATCGCGGCTTCTAACCTACACGACTGTTAGTGTGGCGAGGCCCTCACTAGTGCCTTGCAACCCAACTGACAGTTTTTCCCTCCTTCGGCTAAGTTCAAATCTTTATCGCGGCTTTCCGGCTCCTAACCTACACGACTGTTAGTGTGGCGAGGCCCTCACTAGTGCCTTGCAACCCAACTGACAGTTTTTCCCTCCTTCGGCTAAGTTCAAATTCTTATCGCGACTTTCCGGCTTCTAACCTACACGACTGTTAGTGTGGCAAGGCCCTCACTAGTGCCTTGCAACCCAACCGACAGTTTTTTCTCGCTCGACTAAATACAAACTCTTATCACGGCTGTCCTTACTCGAGCTTATCTAGACAAAGGTACCCACTTACGAAACCTGTCACTACTGCTTACTCATAGAATTGATATTCTCACCGATTTTTGGAACTCCCGATCACGGCTACTAACTGCTTTTACTCGCGTGGTGGTCACTCTGGCTTCTCAAACGGTACTCCCAAGTGCTTGTGTTCCGAAATACACTTCGGCAAACTCTTCCCCCTCTACTAGTTAGATTAAATCGATGCGCGGACCGATCGTGAGCGACATCTTTCTTCTTCTTCTTCGCACAAGGTGGGCTGGTTCCGAAGAACCCCGTACACGTAGGCCTCTCTATTTGGGCCCATTTTGCGCCCACTTGTTCTGAGAAACTCAGCTGGGCATGCCGATTTCTTTGACAAAATTCAGCAGCTTCCTCAGCTGAATCTCATTGACGTCCTCTGGGTTCAGAATTATGCTCCCAAGGTTGATCTCCCTCTGGTGCACCAAGGCTGGGCACTCAGTGAGGATGTGCGACGATGTCTCGTCATCTTCCAGGCACCATTTACATAGGGGATCATCTGTGATCCCGATGAGCTCCATGTGCCTGTTCAGGTGATTATGTCCCGTTGGGAGCCCAGTCACAGTCTTGATGTCCCGTCTGTTGAGTAAAAGGATCTCTTTAGACATTTTTTCCTTGGCTCCTTTATGTGGAGCTTTGACTGCCTCATGCCTGGCGCCTCTTGCCATGTTTTAAGGAACTGCTTTTGTAACAGTTCCTCCATGTTTGAGATTGCCAGGCTGCTGGGTATTCCCAGGATGGGTTCAGGTCCAACTGGGGTCTTTCCCAATCTGTCTGCATCCTCGTTCCCAGGGACACCTGAGTGTCCCGGGACCCATATGAGGCTGACTTTGCTTGTTTTCGATAAACTTTCTATGGCGTTTCTACACTCGGACACCAGTTTGGATACAATCCTATTTCCGCCTAACGCCATAATAGCAGCTTTGCTGTCGACTTTTATTGTCGAGATTTTCCTGGACACAGGTGAGTATTGTGAGCGACATCAACATTTATCAATACCTTGTACCTTATACCTTCTACCTTCCTGCGAATAATTACCAATTCCAACTTCGGGTGTTCTCGTGGTCTCTCTCGGGCCTGGCTCTGCTCCTCTCTCTGGCGTGTTGGCTGGCTTCGCTGCTCCGGAACAACTGACTGCTTTCTCTCGCCTTTGACACAGTTTATAGCTAAAGAAGCAGTTAGCTCACTTGGCCCAAATGCATGTTCCAAGGTAACATCCACTCCAGGGAAAGAATTCAGGACGCGCAGAAGACTGTATGCGATCATCGCTCTTCGAAGTATCCAAAAAATGTCAGTATTAGTAACACTGTAACACGCGGTATGCGCGAGGGATGAAAATCAGAGTTGCGCAGTTGTCAAACGGGAACATAATGATCAAAGTGCCGACGCCAAGTGAGCGAACTGATTCTTCAGCTATAAACTGTGCCTTTGATCCAATGTCTACAATATCGGCCTCCCCTCCTTCGTGACGTCAACGGCTGGTCGGACACAGTGTCATGTTCTCGGTGGCGACGGCTGGGCTATTTCTCTGCGTGGCGATCGGACTGTTGGCTCGTACGTGAATGAATTCGATCTCCCTGGAGACTTTGATTCTCGAGTTTTGCGTTCGATTCAAGCTCCAGAGTGGGGCGGGTGACGTACGATTGCTTCGTTTCGCTATGTGTTCCGATGTGTTTTACGTAATCGATTCGGGAGGGCTATTTATTACGACATGTGTAATTCATGCTTCGCGAATTTATGTCGGACAAGAACGATATTCTTCCGATTATTATTAACGGAGATAGGGCTTTCATTTCTTTATTTACACCCGGAGCTTGGGAGACTGTTGAAATGGATGAAAAACTATTGTAAATAAATAGAACCCTAGTAATTTCGTTACAAGGTGAAATAAGGAAATCTTCGTTACGGATTTTACGGCAGAATATATCATTCCAGCGCCAGCGGTAGACGAATAGTTATTGGATTTTGAATTTTGATATTCTTGAAGTGAATGTTTTGAAAATCTCGCATTGTCAACCGGGAATATATTAGTTTTGAAGCCCAGATTCAAATGTATTTTGATTGCGAATTTTGTGTTAGTGAAACAATGAGACATGAAATATATTGAATGGTATCACCGGTCCTACTTTTTGAGAGAAGATACATTACAATTACTCGACAGAGGGCGCTGGGGCACATCAACTTGAAAATTTTGAAAGGCATAGAGGTCGAGTGACACATGGTTGAAAACGTAATTACACTTTTCTTTCTATTATGGTTGTTCTACGGAATCACAATTGCGAGTGCGGCTTTTCTAGTGCCCCCCGCCCCCCCAATGATGAATGTTAGTGCTGTCTTTATTTGAATATTTCTTTACACAATCGGTAATATTTATTTCAATTTTTTCATATAATGTACATTGTAATAGGTTGGAACACATCAGTAATTCACATTATTTATTTCATTCTTCTTATTGCTGATGTGCCTGGTTCTAATATTCCATCTAATACCTCTACACAATCCAGTGTTTCGCTTCCATATTCAATTTCTTTTGTTTCATCTTCTGAAAAGATGTCGTCAGCTCTGATATTATCATCATCAATGTTGCCTATTTGTCGTGGCACATTTTCGCATGTTTGGTCACTGCAAATACTTCATATAATAAAACATTCGAATCCAGCTCTTTGACAACCACATGAAGCCCCGCATTTTCCATTGCATTTACATTTAATAAAACTCATTGCAGTTTCATCAAATTAGGTGCTGCGGGTGGCATGGTGTTGGAGTTCTAGATCCTGTGTTGTTTGTTTCCAAGCCCATTCTTCAGGGTCCAAGCTCATTCTAAGCCATGTTTGAACTTGATGATAAGTTTGGATAGTGTGAAGTCTGGCTGCGGCGTACGTTGGAGGTAGATATGATAAATTCACTGTAGTCTTCGTTGCTGAGTTTGCGAATTTTGAACGTACGGAAATGACTTGTTTACACCAAGCTTCAAAGTAGAATGATGTCAGCAAATGGCAGCCCAAGCGCTTTTGTAAGGCACTTCACAGCTGCTACAATATGGCATCACTAAGCCCCACAACGTTAATTCATCTGTTTCGTGCATCTGTCTCATTATGAAGAATTTTTGTTTCGCTATCTACTGTGCGAAAACCATTGTAGATGATGTAGATTCTGTGCTGAGAAAAACTATACTTTGGATGAAAAAACATGAACTAATGTTCTGGCAAAAATATTTACGGACTGGGCATCCAATATGCATAAGCAGAATGGCAATGAGTACAAAGAATTTACTGTTGAAACGATTTTGAACGTACCCGCTGAATTACTGATGGAAAAATATTTCACTGAATACAACATCAATTTTAACCCTTTTACTAATATTGAGTTCAAAGCAGCCAGAGATGCGAAAAATGCCAAAAGAAAAACAACTACAAACAGATCCAGAGAAGAGAAAGAAAAGTGCAGTTTCTCTGAAATACGATGAATTCTAAAATTTGGTTCGTGGTTTGCAGAAGAAGGTATTTTTTGTTTTTGACGAAATACAGTAATCAACGGACTGTTTCACAAGCCGAAGCTTCTGGTTTAAATACAGAGAATATCAAGCTTACTAACCATTCGTTACGAGCTACGGCCGTCTCCAATCTCGCAAAAAAGGGGGTGGGCGAGCAGCAACTTATAAAAATCACGGGCCATTCAAAGTCAATAACGCCATATCTTCAAATAGATGAAGATCACCATGAAGAAATAGTAAAAAAAAATGCGTGGCAATGACGTACCACAGGCACAGCATTCTCAAACATGCTCTTCAGCCGTTAATGCATCGATAGCTGCATTGTCTAACCAGAATACGTATAATAATTGTGTATTTCACCGCAGTTCCTGCAACTTTTGGTTCAGTTCAACCTCGAATGAACAGTTTCAATATATTTTTAGGTATACTTTCGAAATATATAAATGAAAAATATCAAAACAAACGTAATTCTGCGTCTCTCCTTTTTTCCAGTTACAGGATGGTTATTGATGACGAACTTAGGATTTATAAATTAATAACGTCAGTTTGACAAGTTGACAGTTTATTCGGGAAATATTTCCCCGAATTACACTCGTGCATCGAAATAACCGGATAATTTCGCATTCCAGCAAGTTGTCTTTGAAAAACTGCATTCGGTCATTTTGGAGAAAGAGCCCCCCACCTTTGGTGTCAGGCTCTTTCTCCAAAAATAAAAATGCAAAATTATCGGTCATTTTGATGCACTTGTGCAATTACTTACGATAATGGACACTCCATTATTATGGACAATTTTCACAACAGTATGAGACTGAGCATTATTGCAGAGAAGAACTTATGGAACAGGAACCTTACAGACAAACAGGAAAAGGAATCTCAAAAAAGTCATTGAAAAAGCTCAAAAATGGGGAGCTTATTATCAAATCCACTACGGAAGGTATATGTGTGGTGAAATGGAAAGATAGATGAGAAATATTAGCTATTTCCAGCGAATACAACGCACAATTGCAGAATTTTCCTACCAAGCATTAGGTGAAATATAAATTTCAACCCGTTAATGGATATGAGGAATATACGGCAGGTATAGATAATTGTGATCAGATGTTGGCGTACTACACCTGCGAGCATAAAATATTGATTTGGGATAAAAAATTGGGAATCCATATATTCCAAATGATGTTGCTAAATACGTACTATCTGTACAACCAAGGGAATCCTAATAACAGAAAAAATATATATGATTATAGACTATGTGTGATCCAAGGGCTTCTGGGGCCAATACCAGAGGAGCTACACCAAAAATCAGGATAACTCACCTTCCTGAACTGTGTCCCAAGGGTGCAGATGGTACTGGTCGATTAAAACGACGGAGATGTACAGTTTGTTGGGAAAAAGGAAAAATTTGGAACGATTCCATGTATTATTGCCTTTATGTCCAAATCAACCGAAACTTTGCTCATCACCCTGTTTCGATGTGTTTAACAACAACAAATAGTTTCCAATTTTTTTTTTTAGTTATTGCCTAGGAGACTGATGTTGCATTATAGTTTGAGTTTTATATTTCTTCGATCAGAATGGTTGTTAATTTATAATTCTTCAGTTTTCATAATATTTCGAAGTGAACTGTTTATTATATGATTGTTATTGATTTTTTCGATGATATGAACAGGATGTTCTTGAAATCAGATGTGGAATAATCTGCGACTGAAAGATAAACTTGAGTCACTATATTCCATCGTTCAAGATAACCTCTTGTGGGGTATTCATGTTCAAAAGGGAAACATTCTCAATTGAATATTGAATAGAAATATTTTTCTGTAAATTGAAAAATTCACGATGAAAATGAAGTAATTTTTCGTAATGTCTAACAGAAAATAACTACTTCACGGCTAAAGCCACGCTGGACATTGAACTATATCTGATAGATATTCTGGAAAGACCCTAATTCAAAAGAAAAAATCTGAAATTGAAAATTTGCATTTTTACTCAGATTTTCTATTCCAGACTGAATAAAGAACTCATAAAGATGAATGAGGCAAAGAAAAATGTTTTGCAAAAGAGAGTAATCACCAGAAATCATTTGTAACATTGTTATATAATGTTAATTATTGATTTTTTTTTATATTAAACTTATCGTTCCATCACCCCTTCCATCAAATGCCTCAGATGCGGTCTCCGGCAAATAACGAGCTGATGGTGTTATAGCTGGCCATGTACAGGGTGTTATTCATTAACCCACCACACCTGCAACACCAAATGTTACAGCTGGGGACTTTGGGGGTCAGTAAATACCCGTCGTCTGACCAACCAATCTTACGATTGCTCGTATTTCTGTTAAAGCTAAGCCTTAACCATACTGGTCGTTATTGGTCTATTGACCAATAACTGGACAACCTCCCAGAGCGGCTTGGGAAGCTATCTCACTCAGTATGTAATGAAGCGTGGGACTTGATTTGACAGTACAGTTACCAATCTCAGATAGTTCAGAAACAATAATACACTCAGGACTTGTAATATATATATATATATATATATATATATATATATATATATATATATGTATGTGTGTGAACTGCATCAGATTATTGATAGTGACATCTATAATCTGTGCGGTGAAGCTTAAACCTAATATCGTGGAATTTTAATATCACGAGATTTCGTGCACATTAACAGGTCACCAACAAATATGTCAGATAGGCCTACCCACGATATCAATAGTCGTACTCCTCGTGCGTATATATATATATATATATATATATATATATATATATATATATATATGTATTTTCCAAAATATAAAAACAACAATTGATACACCTGGTATAATTTACGGAGGAAATGTATAGGAAGTCGAAATGAATTTCAATATAAGATATACTTGAATGAGAAACAAATATGGAACGCCAAATAAAATAACTGTTCTTCAGTTATTTTGGCGATTGCTAATATTTCTACTTTTGTCAAATGAATAGCACTGGTCTGCAACAGAATCCTCCTTCAAAAAACTATGTCATAAATATGAAGATTTTGATGCTCTGAATCTGTTCCCTACGGCCAATTTTTTCTATCACGTCTTGATTTTTCGACATGAATTTTTTTCCAAAATATCGTAAATTCAGTTTTTTTTTAATTTGTTTTATGCGTTAACATTATAAACAATGTATATACATACGATATAGGTTTTTGCTAGTAAAAGAAAGAAGGAAAGTGCCAGAAGTGATTTCTATGGTAGTACATATGCGCCTGCGCAGTATACACTGTGACTTTACAACAGTTAGTTGTTGTTTTCATTCTATATCAAATACTTTAGTAAGTTTTGCACAAAATTCATATTATATATATATATATATATATATATATATATATATATATGTATATATATTGTTATGTTATGAAAAACCAATTATAAATTTTGAAAGGAAAAACCCACAAAAAGAATAATTACATAATAGTTATTAGTTTCAAGAGATTGTTTTTACATAATTTTTGAAGTTATATTTCTTTTATATGCCTATGTATAATATGGATAGATAAAAATGTCAAAATACTATAACACAATCAATTTCATACACTGTCATAATGATTATAACCCATAATTGTTCATAAGATAACAAAAAGTCTAGATTTACAAAATTTTCATGAATAAAATGTGATAAACAAAATTATAAATTTGAAACATACAGTATATGAAATTGTAGCTAACTAAAAGTAGCCAATGGTAGAACAGCAAACTTCTTGATTACAATAGCCAATCAAGGAACAGATGGTCACATGTAGAATTTAAAATTGTGAGGGAATAACAACGGGAGAGTGTCAGAGGCAATTATTATTATAATTTGTACATAGTTAATAAGAATGGAAAAATAGTAGTATGTATAAGTTATGAAAAATAAACCCAAACAGTGGAATGTGACAATTCAGTGCGCGAATTCAATAATTCAAATGGAAACGAAGGAGAAAAGTTGGTATCCTAGGGAGCAAAAAACAAAGCCAGAGGAGATCGAAAATAAATTGAAAAAAAATGCCACGATATATTTTTGGAGAAAGAAAAATGAAGAAATTTCAACAGTATAAGAAAAAAAACACTATTACCTTATTTGTACACCATACACAAGTATTCGAAAGCTGATATTTGGATTGGAATGGTTCCTTCTATTTGGTATTGGAGTTCCTGATAGCATTGGAGTGAAAGGGAATCCAAATCCCGGTGTATATCTTGAACACCAACAGTTCCAGACAGGTATAAACTCTCATAGTGCACATAACGTCCTGAACAATTTCACAAATAACGCATATCACATCAGAAGAACTTTACTTCACTTTATTTTGAACTATAAAGGAAAATTTCACTTTCAAGGAAAAAGTGAGGTTGTGTCTATCTATCCATGACTTGTTTCTCATGATTATCCGTGAATTTTTGTAGATTCACCTTAGCATTAGTTATTTTTCGTAGGCCAGGTAAAATTAAGTTTTCCTGAATGAAGGAAATAATTGCTTTCTGATACTGTGTCGTTTGTTTTCTACAATGATCAACAATCATATTTATGACCATTGAATAGATTGAAATTTGACATTAAGTGGCTAGTGGCTCAATTGCCTGAACCGGCTATCTGAGACAAGAGGCGTACCAACTGTGCTTAGCTGTGGTAAGGAAAGTGATAACAATTGGCAGCAACGTGACGAGAGAACAGTGACGTCAGCTAGCAATTATTATTACATCATACAAAATATTATACAGGGCGAAAACATCTATCTATATCATAACAATTTGGCTCACAACAAAGAAGAGCGAAAATTATTAGCAATCATCAATTCATATAACAATTATTTTTGCATATATCAAAACATAAGAATATATATATATATATATATATATATATATATATATATATATATATATATATATATATATATATATATATATATATATATATATATATATATATATATATATATATATATATATATATATATATTAAGTATTTTATGTGTAGGTTATCCATTATTTTATGAACAGAGATGATAAATATAAGATAGAAATTTAATTTAAATTTTTTTAATAAATTCCATTTGATTTTAGGTTAGAAAAATTCATTATTTGAACTCGCATTTAGATTTCTTCCCGGAAAATCTCGGTGTTGTATCAGATGAGCATGGTGAAAGGTTTTATCAGGATATTATGCATATTGAAAGACGCTACAATGGAAAATGGTCAGCAGCTGAAAACGATGAAAAGAAAAAAAACTACAGAATAACTTGGATTATATTACCATAATGCGATAAATATACTAATATTTCTATAACTTGTGACTGTGGAATTAGCATTTTTCGTTGTAAAACTTACACCGTAGTCATTTTTAACTTTTTTGTAATTGTTGTTACTGTGATAATATCGTTTTCCAATTAAATGGGCATTGTATTTAAAATCTATGTGCTGTGTTTATTAGCATGTTATATTCCGTGTTTAGACCACCAAATATGATGTTATCATGCATGAAAACAATGAGAGAAAAAAACAAATTTCTGCAGACCAGTGTAGTTGACTCTACTATGAAATCAATAAGGGAATAGTTCTTTATTACACTATACATATATACCTTGCCAAATAAATAGTTTCAGTTTTTTACCCTCAACAATTCTTCTGAATGACCAATTTGTTATTATGCGTTCACTGATCGTAATATGATTATTCAGCTTCTTTGACGAATAATAATTCCATTAGTTGAGTTAGTACTGAGATGATTTCTGAGAGTTACACTTCCATTATTTTTCTGCATACTTTTGATGAATTTCTACTTCATGAATAAAATACGAAGTTTACGTTTACTTCCCATCAAAAGATTGGAATGCATCTTCACTAGATGAAATTTGAAACAACTTTAATTTGCTTCATAATATGAAGCCTAAAACAGAACGTCTCTCTGTAGTTGCTGAACACTGAATGAATTCTGATCTTTTAATCTCCGTTTACTTTTGACTTCAGTCTTATATAGAAAACTCCCCCACTATGACCCATTCTCAGTTTTTGAATAAGAGCGGTTTGGTCTCACAGTAATGAATTATACTTTTGGACATTAATGCCACGGCGGTACATTTCAATCACATTTTTCACGAGTTAATGTTTCCTACCGGTTCGGAGAATCGTTAATTATCTATCGCGGCTTTGGGCTTGATAGAAATAAAATGAATGTTGGTATAAATGCTTTCTAGCTACTACTAACATCAGATTGAAATATTTCCGGAAAAATGTAGGTGGCACCAGAACAACTCACACTTGTTACCGGGAAAGCGAATTTGTTAATAAGTAGTGAAATGATTTTCAATATGGAAAATGCCGTTCGATTATCAATTGATATGTTTTTCGGACTCACCAAATTTCCATAATCCAGTGAGATGAACACCACTGCTCCAAAAATCATGATAAACAATAGACCGAGGAGCATACATCTGCTTTCTAGCATTTCAAGTTCTTTCCAAAGTGTGATGGTAGCGAATGAGTTGATTATGAATATACACACCATAGTTATTATGGATACCAATAAACCAGGATTGTAGAAATCGATATCATATTGACGTGAAATATTGATTCCGATGATAGAGCGAACAAACTTCCTGAGTTTCATTTTCATTGAGCCAGTAGAACAGTTTGATTGGATGTGTTCAGTCATATCGTGACATAAATTTCGGTAGGCTGATTTCAGTAAGATCTGATGTAATGCAATTTCTTGGAAAAATATAACTCCCGACGTGATTTGTATGAGGCAACTGATGACGACTATATGTTTTGAGAATGTTCCAATTTCGTAATAGATGAGTAGAGTGGATGTCGATAATAGTACTACGTAGGAAATATATAAGAAGTATTTTCCCATCAAACTTGCCATTCGCAATATTCTGCGGGATTCTGAATTCAACAAATCCCCATATTCAGATTGAGATGACTCTTCCACTATTCTGCATAACATGTTCCATGACAACAAAAAGTATTCTTCTTTCAATAAACTCGTGAAATATACAAAAAAACCATTTATACCGTAGATCCCATCTGCTAATAACTGGAAACAATTGAACGTGTCCCTTTTACAAGTATTCATCATATTTTTGAAGTTCCATACTGGTCCAAGAAGTAAATAAATAGTTGATACATATTGAAACCAACGCCATCCTCCCCTTGTTTCGATATAGGGGATCCCAGAATAATTTTCTGTGGAATGTTTGCAATATCCCTTGAAAGGATAGAACCATGGAACAGAACCCACTGTTGTTTTCGAGACACAAACCAAACAATTGTTCACTTCATATAATCTGAAACGGTTCTTCAAATGCAAAAGGAACATCTTTCCCATCTCGAGTTCCAATAAATATTGGGATCAAATGACAGCAATATTCCACATCATCATTTTTTCCTTCGATTGAATCGTTTATTTCTATTCCAATGAACAGAGTGCTCATTCTCCATTGGAATCACCAATATGAAGGAATCATTAGAACTGATGGATTATGATGACTGTTCCGAAAGAGGGCAATTTGAGCTCATGTATACACCATCAAGCAGCCCATACACTGCTAGCCTAATTGCAATCCTTCATGTTATAAAACGAATCAACAGCTAGAAAACCACTAGGAGATCATTTGAAAAGAAATCTTGACAAAATATAAAAGACAAGAAACGAATTGAAATCCGCTATTGATGTCAGTGAGTGAAGACTGCGTTAGGTAACAAAAATATTTTGACTATTCAAACCCACCCAATTCAATTCAATTTAATTGAATCCGTTTTACTATTATACGATGTGTCAGAATTGGTATAAAATACTACGAATAACATATATAAAAAACTACAAATTACAGGTATGAAATACAGATTACAATTGCGGGTTTGCAGGAGTATGAAATATTTCAACATTTCAACATCAAAAGACAAACCCAAAAATAATATTAGAATTACAATTGGAGGTATGGAAGTACACTTGGACAACTCAATTGACACCAATATAGAGAACATCGTCAAATTGCCCTAAGGAATAAAAACATTTTCTATGGAAGTTTTTTTAACCTACCTTTGAAGACTTTATATGAAGGACTATTTTTTCATTTATCAGGAAGCCTATTGAAGTAAGAAGCCCCGACCATGAGGGGTGATTTCCTGAGAAAGGCATGGTTTGATTTCTCTACTAAGAAGTCGTTTTTTGCCGCTTGTCATGTTTGCAAAACAAAAACTCTTTGAATATCACGCCCTTGTCCCCATACAATAACAAAATTGGGAATAAAAAATTAGATGCCAGCGTCAGAGGGGCGAAAATTCAAACCAGACATACGTACATTGTTTGTCTGTTTTCTCATAGGTTATAAACTTGTGTTTGGAGTTTTTCTTAAAATATTTCCATTTGGTATCATTTTCAAGTTTTTTTTGTGTGGTGTTATTCGTTTCAAGACTCTAGTGAAGCGATGTATTTAAATCTTTTGCGAAACCCCACTTCGATGGAGGCAAAGTTCTCATTTGCTTGCAAAAATTTTTTTTTTTAAGTTCCTGGACAGCTTGGTGAAGTAATCGGGAATTATTGTTAAGAATTATTTTGAAGAAATGTTAGACATTATTTGTGAATGTTCGAATTGAAAATAAAACTAACCAAAACACTTTTTTTTATTTCATCTAAAACAAAAGATGGTGTGAAAATGTGTCCTTATCTCCTAGATATACATATATAGTCACTCTTTTTTCATACTGTATGAATAATCTACGGTATGTCGAATAATATCTCTTTTTGTTTTTCTTAACATCCCCTTTTTTTTCTTCTCAACTCTCTTTGAAGGTTCTCTTTTTCACGTTTTCTCTTGGCCACACACGATACAGGAACATTTTGGAAAGGAACTGTATTATTCTTCAAGAGCCCGTCGTCTGTCTATAGACTCATTCAATCCTAGAATAGTCTGCACCAGTACGTTACAGTACAACGTGATCGGTTTGTCCAAGAGTCATATTGGGGTACACAACAATTATGATTTGAACTGGAATCACCCATTTTTTCACTCGAGGACGTACAATAGTCAACAGAATATTCAACAGGTAAACCAGAATCTCATTGAATGTCGAAAATCACAAGAGATTCGACAAGTTGCAAGTGTACGATGGCTGGAATCATATGAACAGTAATGTTTCGAAAAGTAGACAATGTGTCCTTATCACCTATATACATATATAGTTACGCTTTTTCCATACTGTATGAATAATTTTCGGTATGTTGAATAATATTTCTTTTTTCTCTTCTTAACTCTCTTTTCTTTCCCCACAACTCTCTTTGAAGGTTCTCTTTTTCACTTTTTTTCTTGGCTTCAAAGAATACAGGAAGATTTTGGGAAGGGACTGTATTCTACATCCCATCGTCTGTCTCTGAACTTGCTCAATCCTAGATTAGTCTGCACCAGAACGTTGCGTTCATTATCTCACGGAGAATGATGACAACTCATTCCAGTACAACGGTATCGTTTTGTCAAGAGTCACATTGAGGTACATAACAATAATGATTTTGACTTGAATCACTCATTTTTCCTCTTAAGGAAAAACAATAGTCAACAGGTAAACAAGAAGTTCATTAAATGTTAACAATCTCAAGAAATTCGACAAATTTTAGGTATAGAATGGCTAAAATCATATAAACATTATTGTTTGGAGAAGTAAACAATGTACGTATGTATAGTTCTACAAATCGGCACCAGAGGGAGTATCCGTTATTTTGAATTCCTAATAGGCAGAGTAAGCATATGAGTAATACACATTCAATAGGGTGCCCTCATCTGAATGAAATTTCAGAACCGTCAATAGATAAAAACACTGGTTCAGTTTTTTACATACACTGATGATTTGAGCCTCCCAACAGAGATTACTATCGAATAGTGAGCAATCTGATGGTGATCTTCGGACTGTATGATATTTAATGTAAACAGTTTTCCCAACATTCATCATTTATCTATTTCAGTAACACCAATCATTGAATTGGTTTGGTATTTTTGAAAACTTTTCAGAAAGTGCATTTTCCGAATGGTCTGATATTATTATGCATGTTTCGTCTGCATACATGAGAGCTTTCGCATCAGTAAAAGAAGAAGGGAGATCGTTGATGAATATTAGGAAAATTAATGGTCCAAGGTTACTGCCTTGAGGGATTCCAAGATCAATATTAGATTTTTTTGAGAAAACATCATCAATTGTTACTATAATCTTGCGGTTCTCAAGAAAAGAGAGGAACAAATCATTAATAAAGCCACGAATACTCATAGTATCTAATTTTTCGGAAACAAAAGACCTTTCGACTGTTGAATCGAATAATACGGATACCACATATTCACCATTATCCAATTTATCATAAATGTTTTGATAATAATAACAATAATAATAATTAATTGCTTCTGAAAACAAGTTTACAGCAACAAGTGTATGGGGGTAACGAAAAAAAGGAAAAGGGAAAAAATAATGTGAGTTTTACCAAGTAGATACAGTTCAAGTGATTAGGAAAAAAAAACATATATTGCAGTTACCTACTCGTTTAAAATAAATGATCGTAATCTAAGAATATTCCAAATGTACTCTGATATTCTGTTGGCATCGGTTACTGTTATATTTTGTAACGCGAAAATCAATGTTTCCAAACTCCTTGGGAGGAAGTATTTTGTTTCATCTCTGTATAGATAGGACAGTCAAAAATACTATGAAAAAGGATTTCTCTTTCGTCTTTATCACGAACTGGGCAAGTATGTTCGGGATCAATAGAATAGGAGATAATTGAGTGACCTGAATTGGTAGTTTTAGCAGCAGATATGTGCATGGATCCATGGAAGTAGTGAATAGATTGTAAATGAACATACATGGGATACGAGAGGTTATTGCAAGATCTGAATCATGCAAAAACTGGTGGTAATCAGCAAGTAAGGATTTTCTAGTTTTCAACAGGTCATTGTAATTGAGGTTATTCCATAACGGCATGCAGTTAGCATCGGAGAAAAATTGTTTTAATTGCAATGGCCAGTTACATTTGGGGTCTGCATTTTAATTATATTTGTTGGTGATTTCCACAGGCTGATTGGTGAAATTGAATTTGAAATTAGGTTTATGAAACCCACCCCGTGAAAATTGCATTATCTTGTTTTTTTCTCAGATTAACAGTCAGCTCATTTGATAAAGTGTATTTTCCAAGGATTTTCAATTTCCTCGCAACGTCGATCTCAGAATGTGCCAGGATAACAAGATCATCTCTATGCTGATGATAACGTTTCTGTCATCGATTTTCTCACCCTGGGCTCCACTGTCATAAAACAAGGAATGAATGTCCGCTATCATAAATGTATTGAGTAAAATCGGTCACACTGGTTTCAGTGGAGAAAACATTTTTGAAACCGAGCCGATTATTTGTAATTATATTGAATGAGTTCAGATATGCTTCAATTCTCTGAGAGACTACTTTTCCAATAATTTTGGAAAAAATACTAAGTAAGGAAACTGGTTTGTAGTTTGCGACATTGGTTGAATTATCTTTTTTGTAAAGTAGAATAATAGAAGCTATTTTCAAACTTAAAGGGAATTTACCTTGCATAATTATTGACAGTTCCTTAATGTGGGCTAGTATTGGCAAGATTAAATATTTTCATTCTTTCATAACTGATGCAGGAATTTCGTCAAGACATGTGGATTTTTTGTTGGGTAAGGAATCAATAACTGTAATGACATCTTCTTCATCAACTGATCTGAAAAACATGGTTTGTATGGCAGATTCACTTTTGGTACAGTTAGGTTAGGTTAGGTGAGGTCTCTTATCACTTATTCGTTTTTAAAATAATATTTAAAAAAAACACGCTTTTAGAAACCGTCAAAAAATAAGAAAAAAATGATTTTATTTTGAAAAGCGTGGGCATGGTCTCGCCTCGGGTGGGAATGATCTATAATCATTGATACCATGCACCCCAACTTTTGGAAAAAAAATAAATTTTTTTCTTTATTTTCTATTTTTTAGTCTGGTTTTCAAAAAGCGGGTTTTTTAGTTGTTTTTAAACATTATTTATTTCCTACTTCTTAAGGGGTGGTTTATTTATGCGTTTTTTTTAGTTTTTTAAAACCACTATTTTATAATTTTTTCTGCAAATAAAAAAATGGAATAATCTTTTTCAAATTCGGTAATCATAATCTCCGACCCCAAAAAACCCCCCTTACATACCAATTTTAAAAAGAATCAGACAAAATCACAGAACTCGGCCGCCATTTTGAAGCCGCCATCTTGATTTTTTAAATTTTTACAAAAGAATCATAATATTCGAGCACAAAAACCCCCACATCCCAATTTTGAATAGAATCAAATCATAATCACAAAACTCGTCCACCATTTCAAAGCCGCCATCTTGAATTTACCAATTTTCACAAAAGAATCATAATATTCGACCCCAAAAACCCCCACATACCAATTTTGAATAGAATCAGACCAAATCACAAACACAGCCGCCTTTTGAAGCCGTCATCTTGAATTTTCCAATTTTCACAAAAAAATTTAATTTCGACCTAAAAACCCCCCACATACCAATTTTTTAGAATCAGACCATAATCACAGAACTCAGCCGCCATCTTTTAATTTTTTCAATTTTCAAAAAAAATCATAATTTTTTGCCCCAAAACCCCCCCCATACCAATTTTGAATAGAATCGACCATAATACAAAATTCGGCCGCCATTTTAAAACCCCCATTTCAATTTTCCAAAATTTTTAAAAAAAAAAATCATAATATTCGTCCCCAAAACCACCACATACCAATTTTGATAAATTTGGGCCATAATCAAAAAAACTCGGCCACCATTTTGGCTGCCATTTTTCTTTCAAATTTTTTCAAAATAATTAAATTTTCCCCCCCCCCAAAACCCCCCCACACCCAAAATTTTGAATAGAATCAAACCATAATCACAAAACCCCGTCCGCCATTTTAAAGCCCCAAAATTTGGGGAATTTTTTTTTTAAATTTTAAAAAGTAAAATTGCCCAAAAACCCCCCCCCCCAACCCCCAATTTTGAATAAAACCCCGACCGTAATCACAAAACTTTTGTCCCCCTTTTTGGGGCGGCGATCTTGAATTTTCCCGACCACAAAACCCCTTAATCCAAAATTTTTGAAGGGGATCGTAATAAAAAAAACTCGCCCCCCCTTTTTTTGAAGCCGCCATCTTAATTTTCCAATTTTTTCAAAAATAATCATGATATTTGCCCAAAAAAAAAACCCTACTTCCCAAAATTTTGAATGAAATCAGCCTTTTTAATAAAAAAATCCCGTCCACCATTCTGGAGCCGCCATCCTAATTTTTTTAAATTTTGACAAGAGAATCCTGATCTCCGACCAAAAACCCCCTTCGGATACCAATTTTGAAGCGAATCGACTATAATAAAAAAACTAGTACGCCATTTGGGGCCCCGCCTTTCCCCTTTTTTTCTCACAAAAAATTTTCCCCTTTAATGCATTGTCGGGGGAATTATGTACACCTGCCAAATGTCAAATCATTCGAACGTGGGGAAGGGGGAAAAACCGCCCGGAGCCGGTTAAAAAAAAAACCCAAAAAAAAACATCGGGGAAGCTAAAAAAAGCTAAAATTATCGAATATCACAGATTACATGGATAGTCCTTTTTAAAGACGATCACCGGAAAACTTTTTTTAAATCACGGTTCCTTGAAAAAGCAAAAAAAAGCCATCTGAGGAATTCAAATGGAGGCGAGATTCCGAAATCAGAGAGTCGCTTCATTAGTCCAATGGAAATAGGGTGAAATTATTCAAGAAGAGTTTAATCAGGTCATCAGTAGAAATGGGTGAATTAATTAATGTATCGCAATGAAATGCCATCTGAGGAATTCAAATGGAGGCTTACAAAATATCTTTCTGAAAAAATAGTTGAGTAACAGAAAATAAGTTATGTCCTAAAATGCATCTCCTCTGAGATACAGGGTGTCGAAAGTACGAAAAAAAATTAATTTTCCCCAAAATTCCTGAAGGAAAAAATTTTAAACTTGGTACACTAATCGAGGTTTATCAACGTGCTAATTTGAAGTTATAATATTTTATTTTCTAAACCAGTGGCGTGGGTTAGATGGTATGTTCATAGTGAATGGACAAAGATTGGACATCAGTCGTTCATCGATACCCAACCTTAAAGTCATAACATTCCAGTGCTTTAAAGTGGGGGTAATTGAGAAAAATTTAAGATACCCCTTAGACATAATTTCCCATGTGCAATAATCGTATAATGCTAATTTCTTACAACATATCGGATTATGTGTCAACCTCTTTGAACATTTTTTTTTAAAGTTGTGAGAATCGAAAACATAGTCCGGGTGAGTCAGAATGAGACCGATAACTCATATTATTTGATCGAATCGAAGTCGCGGATTCTCTGATATGTTACCATACTTCCTTGCATATGATTGTTTCGACAGAACAACTGACAAACAAACCCAACCCCCAAATCCATAATACTTCAATTAGATAAGAGTTAAGGTCTGAAATAATTTTTTGCAAAAAAATGAAGATGAGTACTCTAAATTTGTCGAAGTTTATAAATTTGTTAAGTTTATGTTGGAGTATCACAAAGCAATTTCTGATTGAATTATCTTGAAAAATATTATCCAATCACTATTTTTTTGATGAAGAAAAACAATTATTGTGTATTAATATCTATTCAAATGATAGAAACGGTTTGATGGCTACACTACATAGGAAAAAACGAGGTTTTAAAGCCAATGTTTGAATGAATCACCATTTTGTATCCTGTATTAACGTACATGCTGCTAAAATTTTGGTTGACTTCCTTCCATGGAAAACAAGGGGGCTTATATCCCCAAAACCTAATTTAAACAGGACCGGTAAGAAATTGACGAACGATTCGTTGGAAATGGCCGGTGCTCCGTCATATTGATACCACATTCTTCGACGAACCAATAGAGGTACGTTTTCAAGTAGCCCAGGTAAAATATGTTCAAGAAACACTCGGTAGTTCTGCCCATTCAAACGGGGAGGAAGCAGATATGGTCCAACGATACGATTTTCGATAATTTCTTTCCAAATATTTACTGAAAACTTTTGTTGATAGCCTTTTCGAAACATTCCATGCGGATTTTGTTCTTCCATAAATGGCTGTCCCTACCAGAAATATCCATCTCGTGAAACATGCCCATCCGTGAATAAACATATCAGAAAGTCTTTGCCCCTTTATACATCCCTCAAACACACCTCCCAAAAAAAAAAATCCCGAGGGCCAAAAAAATCTGGGGCCATCACCTTCTGTATGAAATGGATAGTTGTTCACGTGCTACCCGATTTACTGTTGATTTGGATATACGAAATAGCCCGATTGCGGAAAATGCTTAATTTTCGAAAATTTTGTTCTACCGTAACATTATCCCTTCTTGTTCTTTTCCCCGCCCCAAAAAGGTGTTTACTGAATTTCAAAGACCCCTTTCCTTCCCCAATTGTCGATTAAAAAGTTATGGGGGGTGGAAGGTGGAAAAGGGGCCCGGGGTTTGGGGTTTTTATGTTGATAAAATTTAAAAGAGGGCCTTGGGGCTTTCCCCCTTGTTTCAAAAAACGAAATGCAATGGAATTCATTTGAAAAATATACAGATGTATATTTTCCAAATGAATGATCCATTTTGAAATGATGTTCACTGACTGAAATGATGACAGATGACTTTTCACCTCGAAATGAGGTGAGAAATCTGTAGTCGGAGTTTGTCGGTCTTATTCTGACTCACCCTGTATATATATATATATATATATATATCTATATATAATAACGACAAATCAACGGAGTCAATGAACAGAAGCCAGCCGCACATTTGTGGTTTCGGTTAGCAGGCCCTGCATTCCAGGGCAACAACTAACGCCACTTCGGAGGCAGCTATAGCTACCTGCGTGACATCCGGGTCCAGGAGTATAAAGATGGAAGGAAGGAATATCGAGGAGACTGTTAAAAAACAAAATGGAAGGATTTTAATGGATATAGCCCTCAAAGAAAAGTGTTAACTGTCGACACGTGTTTCGGGCTTTCGGCCCTCATCAGTACGGTAAAGAAGTGCAACGATGAACAACACTTGGTGGTAAACGACAAATCAACGGATTCAACAAACAGAAGCCAGCCGCACATCTGTGGTTTCGGTTAGCAGACCCTGCATTCAGGGCAACAACCAAAGTTGATTAAATTTTTCCATTTCAGCAGAATTATATTGTTTCTAGCAAATGTATTTCCCAACTCTTCCGGTCCTCCTGATGATCGTGCAACCGTAAAATAGATTTTCGTCGACAAACATGTATAAGAGACCTAGTTAATGCGATGCCAGTATAACATCAATGTTTCAAATGATTTCTGGTGAGTGCTACTCTTTGGGAAATATTTTTCTTCATCTCATTTATCTATATGAGTTCTCAATTGAGACTAGAATGGAAAATCAAATAGCAATCTGAATGAAAAAGCAAATGTTTACTTTTAGATTCCTTCTTTTGAGTGAGACTTCTTTCAAAATGTCTATCAGATGTAGTTTACTGTCCAGCGTGGCTTTAGCCGGGAAAGTAATTGTTTTCTTTCAGATATTCACACAAAAAATAACTTTATTTTTATCGAGGATTTTTCAACTCGCAAAAAATATTTCTATTCAATATTCAATTGAGAATGTATTCCTTCTCAACAAGATAATCCCAAGAGGTTATCTTGATCGATGGAATATAGTGACTAAAGTTTATCTTTGAGTCGCCGATGATTCTACATCTAAATTTATAAACACCCTGATCATATTTTCAAACAAATGAATATGAAGAAGTTTGAATGTTCAAAAGTAACCCAACATCTCACTCATCAAGTCAGTAGTTCTTCTTCCGTAAAAACTTATTCTTGTGATTTTAACGTAGAAACTTGGGCGATGTCATTCACAATTTTGTAGAAATTTGGTTTGGCGGGAACAAGGACAATAAAAGTGGTCCAAATTTAAAAAAATTGCCGATGTTTCGACGTTCATTTATCGTCTTCTTCAGGGCTAAAAAATACATATGGGATTTGAATTCAGTTTACCAGACACGTACCCCACAGTGAACAGCAACAACAATGCTTATTATCAGCGGTACTCAACACCAGATGAACAATATATGTCTGAATAACGGAAATAAATAAAAATAAAGCAAAGTTTATTATTGTCCTACTGAATTATATTGTTTTTAACACATTACTGTTCGTGAATCTGTTTTGTTCATTATTGTCATATTGTGGTTATCTTGATAATGAATTTAAATATGTATTGTAAACCCATATGTATTTTTTAGCCCTGAAGAAGACGATAAATAAACGTCAAAACGTCGGAATTTTTTTAAAATTTGGTCCACTTTCATTGTCCTTGTTCCCGCTGAACCAAATCTACAGTCATTTACAATGTTAGATGCGTTATGGAATTCCAGAGAGATGCCGAGAGAAGATTGCATTTTTTCTTCACGATAGGCTTATGACCTAGGGAAACTGCAAGTTCAAATATATTGGCACCAACTTTCGACCATTAATAATTCCTACCTTAACGATGTACCGTTTCAAATTACTCGATAACATTATTAATAAACTTGGTAATGCTGAACGTGGCGTTTTTATCGTTTGTTTAATTATGCCAAGAAGAAATTTATGAAAACACCATATGGCCAATATCAAAGCCTCTAGCACTTAAGTTGTCTATGCAATCTCGTATTTCAAGAGAAAGCTTGAATAAATTTCACGTGTTATTGTTCCATTATCGGAAGTGAATCAGTTTCTGAAACTGCAATAAAAGATTAAATTTATGAAATGATCTGAGTTGGTGGGGAATTCAGATCACGCTGATAATGAACCAATGAATTTCAAAATAACGGCAATAAATTTCACCATATCGATGATCTCCTTTATCCAAACAAGTTTAATTTCTGAGGATGTTTTTTAAATATCGAAGAAAAACGGGCATTGTTTTTTGATGAGAAATGCTCATTCATCACACTTTTTTGAGATTATAACCTTCCACAACCTGAAAACAAAATTAAATGGATCAGTGAATCTATACAAGTGTAGAAGGGCAGAGAAATTACTCTGCCCGGAAAAGTTACTGCGTACACCAAATTATTTTTCACAAATTGAAAAATATTGAATTGGTCAGTAACTTGTATTATAATTTTTGCATATCACAAAAAATTATTGAATTTAAATATACTTCTCTATATACTATTCTGTTTTCAGATTGTGGAAGGTTATAATGCCGAAAAAAGTGTCAAAAAAAACAGGCTATTGTGAAGGATACCAAATGATAAAAAAAGAAGTTTTATCAAATTTCGAACAATGTAATGAAGTAACGAAGGTAAATTTTAGAAATGTAAATTTTAAAATTGTTCACAACATAAGAAGCATAAAAAAAAATTCAATGCTTTTGTGGGCTACCTTAATCAGCTAACCTATGACCCAGAAGTAATTGTATTAACAGAAACCAGACAGATAGGTGATGTAAGTCTGTTTAATATCAGTGGATATGATAGGATATATAATGAGGGATCATACAATCAAAATGATGGAACAATTATGTTTATCAA